>JAMZAV010011363.1:0-20768 GCA_024449915.1 Sweltsa coloradensis | reverse complement strand
AAACCTTTCTTTAACAAAATTTTTTGTTAATCACTTACTTCACATTCAAATAGACAACCTCACTTTCATCACTTATCTCACTTAGCCTATCAAGAGTCGGGTGATTCCCATCGAGGCCTGGGTGCCCTATAAAAGTTACTTAAAACAACCCCATAGCACTGAGTGACAGAATCGCTACTCCTCCCTCGCGGAGACTGTCCAGTTTCTCCTCGGCCGGGTGGTTTTACAAGACTGACAGGTCACGTGACAGCCCCAGCTTCCCCAGTCCTAGGGTGTCCAGTCTTTAGCCTCCTACTACCTTGCCGTTATGGCTTCAAACACCTACTCCAAGAGACTCTTGGTCAGCCTTTATAGAAGCTCCTGGACGTTTTTTTTTTTGAATCGCCATTGCAAAACATCTCGCTAGTCACGTAGCACTTGGCGACAGTCAGACTGTGTGCAGTCATGCATTTCAGGCTAATTCCAATGTTAAAACCTTTCCCTTCCCAGATGCAAACCTAAAATTGTTAATAACTTTCTTATTTCTTAATGAATCGACTCCAACTAAAGACCATGACCCTAGTTATGCCAAAACGCACATATTGATGTACTTTTCATCCTTGAACTCTCTCGTTAACTACCTTGATTAGCTTGATTATTTAACTTACAATTATCCCCAATTTAACCCCAAAAATTTACATAAATTATGATTCTACATGATAGAGTGCAGTCTAATGAAACTCTTCTGATACTCAGTTATAAAAATTCATTAAAAGTGATAGAGATATTAAATTAATACACAATTATGCATATTTATAACCAAAAAAATGGGTCTAGACGGACCACCAGACTGTGGATGTCACAATAATAAATGTGGGATATAACCAAGAGTCATATTATGGATCCATATTTATACATGTTGGTTGGATATAACCAAGAGTCCTGTTTAAGATCCATTATAATTAATGTAGGATATAACCAACATATCTTTTGTAGATCCAATATAATTAATGTGGGATATAACCAACCTTCCTAGTATATGTCCATTAATGTAGGATATAATCTACAGTCATATTATAGATAAAAAAAAAAGTGATGTGGGATATAACCAAGAGTCATATTATAGATCCGTGATAATAAATGTAATATATACAAAGGCTGGCTGATTAACCGCTATAAATATGATAATTTTATAATACCAACATTTTCTGGTATTTCACAATGTTTGATTTCAGCTTTCAAAGCTGATTGAGTGCTGCCCCACGATGCCCATCCTGGTGAGCGAGGCGTCTGTCTCTGCTTGCATGCCCACTGTAGACACCAAGGTCGGCTTCCACATGTTCGGTGGCAGCTTGATCAAGAATCGCAGTGTAAGATGTTAAACATGATTACGAAAATAGACTCTAAGCAAAATTCATTTTCTAATTAGAAAAGTATTGAGACTTTTAATAATCTTGGTGTTCAATTTTCCTTGATAGATTTTACCCAGATTACTTTATACTTGTTTGCGTAAATTACTTGGTATGCAAATATTTTGTAGCCATTACCTTCTTTACACAACAAGATAAATCAATTTATTGGAAACTAAAAAAAACATACTTTAATATTTTGTTGAAATGTGTAAGTATGGTAGATTGCTATGAAACACCATTTTCTATACTTCTTTATTGATTCATAGATCCGCAAGTAAATACCTATACCATACTCTTCTACAGAGTTTTGAAAAAAATACAATAGCAAATAAGCGAGTCCAATTTTTTATATTGTTCAGCTTCCTTTTATTATTTACTACAATTTGTGTTATTTCCTTTCATTTTTATAATTAACCCTAATCATTGTTAGTACATTTGAGACTTTCGCGCTCCCCCCCCCCCCAAAAAAAAAAATAAATAAATAAAAATAAAGTGAAACTGGTCATTTCGCCGAGTTGCGTAGTTAAACTTAATTGTGTGCAAGTTCGACGATTAGGGACCATTTTAAGTTCCATCTTCTGGACGACTGGACGACTGGACTTCAGGACGACACAAGTAAGATTAAATACGCGACGCGGCGAAAAGACCCGTTTCACACGCGTCTTAACTGTTTATGCAGTTTATATAGTACCAATTCAAAGGCTTTCAAATATGAATATTGAATAGCTCGTTCGTCCCATATCTTTGTAATCATTACTTGTTTGTATTTAATTGTTTCAGTGTGTACTGGATTGTGCTTTTAAGAAAGAAAACCTGCTTAAGACCGTAAGTTTGCTCTGCTGTATATGTTTTGATTGAAAAAAAATGGTGAACATATTTCAGTTAAATTAAAATCATGACCAGAAATTAATTATTGACACGTTCCCATGTTTTGCTTTATTGTTTTAAAATTTAAAAACCAAACATAACAAATTGAAGTTTTTGCCCATTGCCATTATGGTAATGTATTATGATGAACATGAATAAAAATTGTGCAATACTGCAAATCATATATGACTTAATAGGGCTATTAGCTCCAAATTATTTCTTTAACAATAACACTAAAATAACTATTTAAACAATTATATCTTGTAACACTGTGATTGTTCACAACTTTTCAAAATTTATTTATTTTATATAAATGTTTTTATTTTTATTTATTTGCGTGTTTTTAACGTGCTTCTTGTATGAGTCATTGAGCGAGCGTAGCGAGCGTCTCCACTTCACTCTTATGGCTCGAATGTCTGTTATTTTTTTTTTTTTTTTTCCGTTACTGCTTCTAGTCCGGAGGATTACTGTAAGAATCGTGCATTTTGGGGTAGAAGCATAAAATTTGGCACACATCCTCCACACACCCATAGGATCATTTTAAGAAATAGAGGCATTTCTGATCGGCCCCAGGGGGGGCATGCCCCCTTCCCCCTGAATAAGTCCCAAGTATTTCTGTAGTAATTAATAGGTGTCGTGCATTTTGGGCTAGAAGCATGAAATTTGGCACACATCCTCCAAATACCTATAGAATCATTTTAAGAAATAGAGGCATATCTGATCGGCCCCAGGGGGGCATTCCCCCCTCGCTCTGAATATGTAACGAGTATTTGTGTTATAATTATTTGGAATCGTGCATTTTGGCCTAGAAGCATGAAATTTTATGGACATACTCCACATAGCCTACCTATAAGATCATGTTGATAAATGGGGTCATTTCTGATCGCCCCAAGAGGGGCATGCCCCCTCCCCCCTTAATAAGTCCCGAATATTTCTGTAAAAATCAATAGGAATCGTGCATTTTGGACCAGAAGCATGGAATTTGGTAGACACACTCCACATACCCATAAGATCATTTAAAGAAAAAGAGTCATTTATGATCGGCCACAGAGGAGGGTGTCATTTGACTCCCTGCATGATGGCTGCCATGGGCCGGCACCATTCGCATTCCTTTATTGCTAATATCGCAATACATTTTCCTTGTAAAAATATGCAAACATAGTAACATTATGTGTAATACAATGACGCCACATAACATAATAATGATTGAACATTATTAGAGGCATAATTTTCCCCATGCCCCCAATAAGTAAATTCTCGTGTGGTCTTTATTTTTAATGCCCATTACAAAATTTCTAAAGAGGATTTTAATGTCAATATGATTTTTTTATTTCGATTAGATTTCATTTCCTGAAATTAAAACACAAAATGATTGGATAAACACTACACAATCTTAAGTTATGTCATTTCCTTGAAAACAGGTACAAAATGAACTTATTTCTTTGTTCTAAAATAAGGGAACAACAACAACAAAAATACATATATTTATTTCACCGTTATAAAGTTATCTCGATATTATAAGGCATAATCATAAGGTCAAATTAGTCAACTAGTTTGTCTGATTTCTCTACTCCTGTTCGCATCCACCGCGCGTACAGGAAACATGGAGTTGGAGAGCAACTTGAGTTGGGGGAATGTTTTTAATTTTAATCCGTCTGCCCTTACGAGTGAACAAGTCCACAAGTACTTGAGTGAGACCTTGAGAGCTGCATCTGTCGTAAAGGAGTCCTACAAAATGCTCTATTATTGGCAGTACGGACTCAATTTAATCGGTTTTAGCGACGTTAGACAGCACAAGCAGTGCTTTAGTAATCAAGGAAACGTCCCCACTGTTTCAATGCTTGCAGTTTGGTTATCCTATTGAAAAACGAGGATGTATCACAACCTGTGTGTGCATGGAACGCTAGTAGGGCTTCGCATCTTTCTTCTTTCAGCACCTGAGCAATTTGAGTACAGTTGGTGTAGCGGTAGTCCTTTCCTATACCAAAGGTTACCCACAGGTTGCCACAAAAGCAAGTTGGAAATAGAAGACCTCTGCTAATACCACAACATATTCTATGTCGACACTTTGCACTGCAACTCTCCTTTACCCGTGTTTTACTCCATCTGCCACGTGAAGAAATATCCAGGTGCTAGCTTCCTCATGCAAACATGGGGCGACACCACATAAAGCGGTGTTCCTATGAGTGCAGAGAACGTCTTCTCCATCCGTGACAAGAAGCATCCCGGGAAAGGGAGGTGTTGAAAGACGGATGCTTAGCAAATGAAACAATTGCTGCTTATTGTAATCGACTCGAAGAAACCCTTCCAGTTGGAAGGAGTTTCGTGGTTTTCTTGTACTTAGATGAGAGTTTCTTTCCCCTCGTCTCTCGACCAGAAGCTTTTAAGCTAAATGGAATGTAGCTGTCAAAGACCACATCTACCCTGCGTACAAAACCGGAAAATTGCTTCCCGACATAATAAACGATCTTGTCACTGTAGTCGCTAAAAGTATCGCCCTTTCCTGGCTGGACCATGTGCACTACAGCAGCTCCGTCAAAGACTGCCATATCAACCTCGGGTAAATCTAGTGCGGTGTTATGCATTTTGTCAGCTTACTCACCCTCCAAGTTAAATGCTCCTGAGTTGTTGGGAAGACGCTCAAGACACTTCAACAGGATAGCTTTGTCACGGGAGTTGAGAGCTCCTTCGTCGGACAAACTTGGAGGATACTCCCGATTTTAGTGTTGAAAGAATGTTTCAATACCTCCCTGGCGAACTTGGCAACCTATATCTTATTAATTTTAACATAAACACGGGACTTACTCAGGGGGAAGGAGGGCAAGCCCCCCCCCTCCCCCCGGGGGGCCGATCAGAAATGCCTCTATTTCTTAAAATGATCCTACGGAATGTGGAGTGTACCCACCAAATTTCATACTTCTAGCCCAAAATGCACAATTCATATTAATTTTTACAGTAATACTCGGCATTTATATAAGGGGGAGGGGAGGCATGCCCCCCGTTGGCCGATCAGAAATACCTCTATTTTTTAAAATGATCTTATGTGGAGTGTGTCGAACAAATTTCATGCTTCTGGTCCAAAATGCACAATTCTTATTAATTTTTACAAACATACTCGGAACTTATTCAAAGGGAGGGGGGAATTCCCCCCTGGGGCAGATCAGAAATGTCTCTATTTCTTATAATAATCTTATGGGTATGTAGAGTGTAACCACCAAATTTCATACTTCTAGCCAAAAAGGCATTATTCTTATGAATTTTTACAGAAATACTCGGGACTTATTCAGGGGGGAGGGGGGCATGCCCCCCGTTGGCCGATCAGAAATGCCTCTATTTCTTAAAATGATCTTATGCGTATGTGGAGTTAGTCCACCAAATTTCATGCTTCTGGTCCAAAATGCAAAATTTTTATTAATTTTTACTAAAATATTAGGGTCTTATTCAGTGGGAGGGGGGAATGCCCCCCCCCCCCCTGGGGCCGATCATAAATGCCTCTATTTCTTAAAATGATCCTATTGGTATGTGGAGTGTGTCCACAAAATTTCATGCTTCTACCCCAAAGTGCACGATTGTTATGATTTTTTACAGTAATCCTCCGGACTAGAAATGAAACTAAGGTGACTAAGACCTACATATTTTTATTTTAAATCTTTTGAACAATAAATAATACGTAAAATAAAATATACTTTTCAATAACAAAGTATGAATATACGAGTTGAAATAGACAGTAGGACCATTGAGTATATAACCATCCTTTATATACTCAAAGGTAGGACCCAACAAGTGGATATGAAACACTACATATTTTTAAACCCAAGTAATAATCAAATACACAAATAAACGCTTATAAATAAATAATTACCGAGTAAAAATGGAAATAAATGAAGTGCACATATATTTCCAAACAAAAAGTGACATAATAATAATAATAATAATAATAATAATAATAATAATAATAATAATAATAATAATAATAATAATAATAATTATTATTATTATTATTACTATTATGCCAGACATCGCTCCAAAATAATGGTAATTAACCATTAATTAAACACCATTGAGCCTATTTGTTAATCTTTCATTGGGAGTAGGCCTACTAAGAACTTCATATTAAATTGCCAAGTTTATAGTT
This sequence comes from Sweltsa coloradensis, assembly GCA_024449915.1. Classification (NCBI taxonomy): domain Eukaryota; kingdom Metazoa; phylum Arthropoda; class Insecta; order Plecoptera; family Chloroperlidae; genus Sweltsa; species Sweltsa coloradensis. The sequence continues at coordinate 14,375 of JAMZAV010011363.1, read as the reverse complement.
TGGAAACAATGAAAATAAAATTCGAAAGTAGATAATATAAATTGTTTTCTACTACACTTGGGCCTAATCGTAAGCAATTTCTAATAAGTATTTTTCTCTGCATTTTATTTTGTATTGTAACTAAATAAGCAGGTTTGCTACACGTCAATTGTAAAACATCTTAGGCCTATATTTCGTTTCGTAGGATTTAAAATGTCCCAACTGCCAAGGGAAAACTTGTCTGTCTTCTGTTGTCTAACTACGTAGGCCCTAATACAATTGGTCGTGTGAGTATATTTGGGAGGAAATGTTTGCAAAGGATATTCAAATGTGACTGATCCAGCAGTCACTTTTTACTGAGTAAACCTTAGGTAAAACGTTCAGTGAAGATTTCTGATGGTGGGAATCAACTCGTTGACCTTTCAAATATGTGTCTCACGTGAACGGCAATGGGATGTTTGAACTACCACTATCGATATTGCAAATTACTGAACCCTTTAACAAACAATTGAATACATCTTTTAGCGAGTTTCTGAGTTTTTATAGTTTTATCATCCGTGGAATAAAGCAGACTAGCTATACATATAGTGTATATTCTATACTGAAAAAGTACAATTATTATTGTTATTTTGATTACAATCCATACCTACAATATTATTGTTTCGTGCTCTAAAATCGAAATACTTACTATTTGTTTATAAACCTTGAAGCCTAAACCACTATTATTACACCGTCAGCTAGAAATAATATATAAAGTAATTGCCCATCTTCGGAATTTACTTAGAATCAGGCCTGTATTCTCACAAAACTTTGAGAACCTAGATCTTACTTTATTTATTGCTATGTCATCTTCTTTGGTATAATTGTGCCGTCTATAATGGTTGGCTTAGTGGCTTTACCTTACACTCTAAATTAAAAGAGCGTAAAAACACTCAAATCGAGTGAAATTTCGCTCCTTTTTTAGCTTGTATTTGCACCACTCTTTCTGAGTGACCACCACTCCTAGAATTGAGTGAAATAATTCCACTCAATTATAGAGCGAAATTTTCACTCTGAAATAAGGGTGATAATCGCTAATAAAAGATCGAAATTCACTCAAATAATAGCGATATTTTGGCTTTAAAGATACTCTCTACTCGGGCTATTAATAACTCAAACAGAAGCTAAAATCACTCAAAATTTAGACAAACTAACTTAACTAAAGCAGCTGTATGCAAACATCACGGTAATAATATGTAGATGGTCGACTGCGTTCTCTCTCCTCACTGTGGACGCCCATGAAAAGGCATATGCATATAATAATATGCATTATTATCTAGGCCTACAGCACATGATATAGGCCTACACATGAAATATTATGTTGTTTTCAACTAAAACAATGAAAACACAATGAACTATTCGTGCATATAGAAGTACAACAGATGTCGACATTTACCTTTTGCTTTTCGGCGTTTTCTGCAGAAAATGCCCTTTCTATTAGAACGTTGAACACTTCATCACTACACCAGTCACAACCATTTTGCTAGAAGACTTATACTGGCAATGCTCACCCGGTTACGCCTTAACACACACTTATGAGTTGGTTTCGTCGATGCCGGGCGTGGACAGAGGACCGTTGATATATTGGAATGCCCTACCTCGTTCTTTGTCATGAGTACATGAAAAGCAATTATTACCAGTGACATGTTTGAAACGTCGCCGGTAAAATCTCTGCTATTCATCCCCTAGACTTGGCACCGATCAGGACAATACAGTAGACATACAATAAGAAGAAGCCCCATTCATCCCTTAGATAAATCTCAACACTAATCCCTTGAACAAGCTTTATGCATCGCTCACTATTGACTAAACATCGCTAACTAAAGAGCGGTGTCACACGGTCACTCAGCACATTTGAGCTAAATAATGATCACCCAATACATCGAGTGACAATTCCAGTAAAAAATGAGTGACGAACACTCAAAACGAGTGAAGTGACCATCCGCTCGGCGTATTGAGTGAAACAAACCACTCAAATAATTTAGCGTGTATATGCAACTCAGAACACAACAATATCGTTCACTATTCGACATTATCTTTGACGAAAACTTCGCCGCGCCGTAGTAGTTTTAAACTCAAGCGCCACACCCACCTCCGGAGCGACCTCATCTGAGCGTTTCGCCGTTTCTCCGCTTGGCGCGTGTCGTTTCTTTTTAAAGGCGAATTATTGAGGTATTTGAGCACATCGGGACCAAATAATAACGAGGCCGATTAGACAATAGACATCCTTTTAACCTGTCTTAGAAATTCGTGTGACAGAATTCGCCACTAAAAGTAATAAGAGATCGCGCCACCGTCGCGCGGATTCTTGCAATATGGCTGAAGGTTTGGGGGTTCGCCTCTGTTTACTACGCGCTGGCGTATGGAAATCAACAGTCTTTTAAAGCGACAACGACACATGTTTATGTCTGACTCTGACAACAGTTATAATAATAATATATGCTACTGATATTAAGCTTAAGAAGAAATGGTTAAATTGGCGATTCTCGTTATATAATGGGTTTGGTGTGTCATGCAGATGATATAGTTTTTCGTTGATTTTTGTGCCTGCATTTTGCACTCGTAACATAGCAACATAGCATTCTATGTTTTTCCAACTGACAACATATAAAACTACACGTGAATGGTAAACTGCAAAACAAATGTGGTAGTATAATAATTATACCCTGCCCCCTCACACACACAGAAAGACATTAATTGCCAATAATCACATCAAAATCTCATATCATTGTTTCATTTGGTGGCCTTCAAACATCAAGATCAAATACTCGATGCATATATTATTCATTTACACATGCCGTCGCTTCAAATACATTATCTCGGGATGTATTTGTCGGAACATAAAATGTAAGGACTCATTGAATACATAAAGAGATATGCTACGGATAAACAAGCCAAACATATTCAAAAACCGTTTTGGTCATGTAGATATATGCGCCATAAGATCCATAACGATGACGAGTGTGGTAAATAATTTAAGTTTTTGTAACATAACCTCAGTAAATATTAAAGTTTCAACAAAATGGTAAATATATAGTTTATTCGTCATTAAATTACCTTTTCAACGGTATACGTTAATTAAAAATCGGGTATATACTTTAAATGATATGCGAGTCAAAAGTTAATTGGCGGCGGCCATCTTGTTTTTTGCCATGGGAAGGGCTCAGTAAAAAATCGAAATTTTTCCCATCAAAATTGTTAAATCACGGTTCATAACGAATCGATTGATACCCCATACGTAGTTGTTTCACCTATTGTGCTCTGAAAAAATCGTTAAAATTACTAAAAATTCAAACCAAACATAACCTCAAAAAAAATAAACTTTCTGGAAAATTGTTGGTCTATCGTTTGTAGCTCTTTTTATTACCTTTTCAACGGTACCTTTACAATTGAAATCGGCGAAATACTTTCAAAGATATTTTAGTTAAATGTTCAATGACGGCGGCCATCTTGTTTTTGCCCAGGGAAGGTCTCGGTAAAAAAATCGAAATTAACTTAATCAAAATTGTTTAAGTTCGGTTCATAACGAATCGATTGATACCAATATCTAATTGTTTCACCCAAATTGTGTCTCGACAAAATGTAATGAAACATAAAGATCACACAGTAGTAGCATATATTCATCTACACATGCCATCGCTTTAATTTTAAAAAAACTCAGGCTATAATTGTCAGAAAATTAAAAGCATGGATTCATTAAAAACACAAATAAATAATCCACCAAAAATGCAACTTGAGAAAATGTAAAACCTTTTTACCTAGTAAATATCGTTCCATAACGAGAAAGTGTAAAGTAAACAGTTAAAGTTTTTGTAACATAACTTTAAACATATTAAATTTCGTGCAAATTAGTAAACATTTATTAAATTTCTATCATTTACCTTTCGAATGGTACCTTTGAAATTGAAATCGGTCAAATATTTACGAAGATACGCTAGTTTAAAATTCGAAAGCGGCGGCCATCTTGTTTTAGATATGGCCGGTCTCAGCCAAAAAATCAAGACTCTCACCATCGAAATTGTTTATCTATGGATCAATACGAATCGATTGATACCACATACATAGCTCTTTCACCGTTTCGGCCACGGAATTACCTATGCTCCCCTACTAAAATGGAAATAAAGCAAGCATTCATTCATTCATTCATTCATTCATTCATTCATTCATTCATTCATTCATTCATTCATTCATTCATACTGGGCGAAATACCCTTGTGATTAAGGGTGGGCCTACCCGCAGCAGCGAGTGCTCGAGCACGGTGCTCAATGAAGTCAGTTAACTGTTGGAAAGTTGTCGGCTCCTTAGTTGTGAATGGCAGCTCCCATTGACGACGAGTTTCACTGTCCAAACTTACCAGCGGAGGTGGAACACAACTACAGCGTCCCAGTGTTCGACAGGTTGCCCAAGAACTGCCAAGGACCTGGTTGCCTTCCAAAGTTGTCAAACAACTTGCTTATGCAACAGCTGACTCCTGTGTAAGGAATACTGGAGAACATACGTATTATCACGCTGTTACGATTTTCCCAGCTTTTTTGATATCGTGACGTCAACATTCCTGAGGCTTGCTGGTGATTGAGCGATTGGTCACGGGACTCGACTGAGTAGAGCAGTAGCCTCCTTTGCAGGGAACACTTAAGATATTGCGGTTACCAGCTCCTAGACCTTGCTGGTGTTGTGAACTGAGGCCCGCCTCGAAGAGGTCTCTGAATGATGCCAGCCTGGTAGGCTGCAATTCAACGTCGGCAAGCTGAAGCTTAGGTAACCTTATTTCACTGTGTCTATGCCTACTTCGGTGGACGTGGTTGTCGCAGCGCCGCCCGAACTCGGTTCCTTAGTTCAATAATCCTAATCCTAATAGCCTCCAACCTTTTAACGCGTGCACTGACGGCGTGCAGTAGGCTGTCGCTTTCTGTCGACAGTGATTCACTCGTTCTTTATGTACTATTGATTGAATAACTCACCGGTCGCGTGCACGTTGTTGAGGATGTTTTCAACGGCGATTCACATTACACTTAGAACACGTTTCCTTGCAAGGAAGTGTGTTCCAATTGCAAGCAGAGGAAAAATTGCGAAAGCCTGCTTCACAACTGCATTTTAAAAACACACTTGTTCCCCGTGGGCGTAACGATTACCATTTAATCCGATAAAACGATATCAGTTAAAGACCTGAACTAGGCATCTGCAGAAGCATCTGCACAAATAGGTGTGTTTTGAAACAGAACCAGCAGATTTGTGCGGAAATGTGAACATGACAGACGACATCTATATCCTTGTGCCAGTCTGGCAAATGAGCGTGTACGCAATGCGCAACGGCAATAAAGAGGAGGAAATGAGAGGCTTGTCTCTACTGTTTTGACTATATCCAGCATGATGGCCTCATAGGCCAAATGGTTGGCATTTGAGATAAGAAGAATGTAAGAAGAAGAAGAAGAAGAAGAAGAGAGAAGAAATAAGGAGAAGACGAAGAAGAAGAGAAGAAGATATTAATCTGGCTTTCCGGAGGACCAAAAATGTTGTTTTAATCTTCCCGAGGAAATGATAATGTAAAATGTAATAGTGAGTAATGATGATTTATTGACCTCAACGAAAATGACAGGCAACGTAGTCCACCAGACACCATGGACCAGAAGACCCAAAGCGGTTCCTAGTCCATTGGTAATTTAAATCAACGGGTGGTTCTGGACTTTCAAAATCTTCTCCATCATTTTCGTACGTCCTCGAATTCTAGTTCTTTATTGATAAAAAAGATAACTGTTTCAAATTATCTTCTAATCTAACCATTTCTTCTCAACTTCAATTCTACTATGTCATGTATTGAGATATCGAATGAATCTATAAAGATTTTATCTTTTGAGGGCTGCTTTGCAACTTTTTTTTAAGAGTAATTTCTTTTTCCTCTGCATCCTAATAATAGTATTGAGTTCTACTTGTATTTGAAAGGACTGCTTACCAAATGAGTAAGGATTGTCATATTTGACTCAGGTAATGCTGATGTCGAAATTCTAGACTTCTCGCATCCCGTCGAGGCCGGCAATCCTGACTGAAGGGTTTATTTCCGAGGAAATTTTACTCAGTCCGTTAATGCGAATGCAAGTATTGGCGTCGCTCTTAAATAAGCCAGGGCGGATTGGAGACTCGCCGGGCAACCGGGCGAATGCCGGCGGCGTTCCGTATCTGTAATTTTGTAAGGTGACCTAAATGTTGAATACACGTATTCAAGTATATTTCTTTAAAAAAACATACAAGGCTTATAACGATTATATTAAATTGACTGTATCCTGTTATACTACCTGTGTCTTCTCATCAAAACAATGCAGAAGGATATTCAGATAAGTTGAAACAATAACTTGTTGTAATTAGGATGTAAGTCGCTACACTACTAGCGTTAGGACAACCATATTTTAGGTTATCTGGCGCAGCTCTCAGCAATGAGCCTAGAATTTTTACCAACATCCGTCTTACCTTAAACTCACAAATCCACGCTTTTTGGATTATTACAAAAATTTCGGGATATAACGGCAACCCGCTAAAATAGGATAGGATATGACGCGAATGGGTTGCCTGAAGATAGGCAGTGAGGGCATTGTGCATAAGGGAGGGATAAGTTTTTGAGCCTTAGAACTCGGGAACTAAGCTATAAATGTCCAAAATTTTTAATCGCCTTCGGCCGAAAAGTGCCTCCAGCGGCTGGGCTCCGCCCCAGACCCCGGTTTTTTCCACTCATATTTGGGCCGCTCACAACAGATTGCCCGGCTGTGTTTGCTGTCTCCCCATGCCGCACCCTGAGCAGAGCACATCTTATGCGGCCCGGGAGGTCCAAAAATTATGTGCACGTATGCCATGAACGTTCCCCCCTCTGGTAGACTGTCCCTAAATGGGCATACTATAGCGTTTGCTGTTTGCTGGTTATGTACATAGGCTATAATAAATCAGCATCTTAACACTATTTAATAAGATGGTAAATAGAATATTTTATTAAGAGGAAAAAACTAGAGTCCCATGCCTACAACGAGATGGAAACGATGTCAACCTGTTTAATGATAACAAAAATGAGTTTTTGTTAAATAAAGTACATCTTGCTGTGAAGCAGTTTGAAACAAATCATTTAAGTAATTCCAACAAAGGGGTTGGGGGGGGGTTATATTATGTAGAACCTTTTGAAAGAAAAAGTTGAAAAGTTCGCCTTAGAATCCATTGATAATAAGGTTTAAATATAGTTGTTTTGAGGTTTTATAATAATAATAATAATATAATAATAAGAATAATAATAATAATAATAATAATATAATGAAGGATTGAAGACTTTCCGCGGACCGTTATATTAATATTAGACGGTTTTCGGGAACATTGTTAACCGCGTTATTAAGAGTGTAATAACACACACCTGTGTTATTGCCGCTTGACGTTGTCCGCATCTACTGTTCGCCAAGTCGCATGTCAAAACTGAACGAGATTCCTGCTGTTGCATCCTGGTTTTGAGCCCGTCGTTTTCATCCCATGTGTGCCTGCTGTGGACAGATGATATTGGCCCCATTGCCTGTTTGTGTGTGTGTGGGGTGGAGGGGGCGGGGGATGGCGCAAACAACCGATGGGGCTTGCTTGTCCGGACTCTGTTGCCTGTTTTACTATTCCCACTCTTCGTACGTTCCAGTGCGGACCCCAAGATGGACTTAATTTGAATCCATCTCTCCATTGAAATTATTGTCGTTTTTTCGATTTCCACCGCCTCCCTGATGTAATCTCGGCAAAAAGTTGGTATTTGGAGTGAGAGACTCGTTTTTTATCAAACTGAATTATGGTGCCTGGTATGAAATATTCTCCTGGTCGTGGTTAGCCAGCGGCAGAGTTGTTTGATTCGCCCTTCCTGCAAGTGGGCCATGTGTTCAGATTATTCTTGTTCCTTGTTTCGTCGACCCGTCCTGTCCTATGTACAACTTTACCCACAATCCAGGAACTTTCGTAACTCGAACCATTAGAGAATATGGTCCTTTGACTGAGTTTAGTGACGCTTGGAGTTTTTATGTGTGGAGTAACAGGGTGTCTGTCATGCTTCTTAGTACTCCGCGTTATCTTGGTCGTTGCACCCTGATGAACATATGGAAGAAAAGCTTTATTTTTTTACATTGTCATTTGATTTATCTTCTTCTACCGGTTTTTGAGATACACTTTGTTGTTTGATGCTCTTCTAATGGCAATGGATTGTATAATCCATTCTGCACTAAAGCTTTGTCAAGTTTTCTTTGCGTTTATAAAGCTGTGTTTATCGGAAATACGCACTGCCTATTATAGGGTATTCATACTGCTCGTTTTTGATTCGATGGTGGATGTGATTGAGCGTTCATGTACTGATTATGTTCGTGTCTTTCCTGTATACACTGTGGGCCTATTTTCTATTTTTAGGTTTTTTGTTACCGAGTACGTCTAGTGAAAGGTAGACTTTGTTTTTCTCTCGTTCGTAGTAATTGAATGCTTTTATTGATACTGTGTTTGAGGTGTTGGTGAAACGTGTTAGCTCCCTGTCGCCATGAGACCAACGGCATAAAATCTCATCAACTAGTCAGATAGACCATACTTTAGGTCTATTTAAGGGAGCTGATTCCTATAGCTTTTTCTTCAAAAATACTGCATGTAATTGTTAGCTACAACAGGTGAAATCGGTGGACCCATAGCAGCCCATTCTTTTTGTTTATAAAAATCTCCATTCCAACAAAAATGTTGATGTAAGACATGTTTCGTTAGCTGCCTAGATGTTCTGGTATCACCTTTGATCCGATCCAATTGTTTCGGAGATGGGCAGTTTGGTAAACAATGAGACGATGTCCCAAAACTAACCATTATATCCCCTCTTCTTCTACCGTAGAGTGTCCTAGTAATCTCCACGCAAATGTTGATGAGTCTTTAACGAAAGAAGCCGAACGATCGGGAACATGAGCTGTACTGTTTTGCTAGATGTTTAGCTAATTGGTGTGGTGGGGCGAGTCCACTGCTGACTATCAGCGGGCGCAAGGGGATGCCTGGCTTGTGAATCTTTGGTAAGGACGTACATTCTAGGAGCTTTAGGTCATGGTTTTGCTAATCGTATTTCTTGACTTGTGGGTCTAGTGAGATGGCTTTTAATTAGATTAACTTGTTTTTCCGTTGTGATCACTTTAATAGGATTTTTTGACATACTTCTCGTAAGTGGGGGTCCTCAAAGTAGCTCGTGCATTTTTGTATTGTATTCAGATTATTCATTACACGTGGCCGGATCCCTTATCACTCTTTAGAATTACAATATCGGTATTACCTTTATTTCCCTGAGTGCTTGTACGTTCTTCCCTCGAGACGTTAGCTCTCGGCGTCTAGATGTCTTGATAACCCTGGCCACATCGGCGTATCTCTTCCGGCCTTGGTATCTCAAGACGAATAATTGCTGCTTGCGAACTCCCACTACTGATATCTTCAGGGGGGGGGGGGGGGGATGGTTATTTTATTGGCGCGATTGCGAATTTAAGCCTTTTGATATACACTGTAAGGCACATCACTGAGGGGAGTACTTGTAAATCTTTTTGACTACATAAGCGGAATAGATTCACTCTGCTTTGTTCTGTTGGCACTGGTTCACTTAACCCTTCTTGAGTTTGAGAGACGCAAACTTCTTCTTCTTGTGTTGATGACGTTAACTACTGTTGTGTGAATTATAACTTATTGTTATTGAGAGAGCTCTGTCAATTTTGTCGAATCTTCCCAAACAAGCTTGGAGCTAGAAACAATGAAGGTCATAAGCTCCGGCAGTTCTGTCTAGTCACATCTCACACGATGTAGTTTCCCTGCGAATTAGCCTTTCGACGAGCACGTGTAAAAATTCGTAGCAGTACGCGGCGACACCCAGAGTGTGTTTGATTTATCAAATGTAGTAATCACGTCGGAATCTCTGCACCTGCAAAGAGAAAGGCTAGACGCACGATACTCGGTTTTTCTTGATCTGAGTTTTCAAAAAGTACCGTCGATCTTAAAAACATCCTCCCTCTTCGAGCGTTTGATGAAGGATTGAGACTTTCGCGGACCGTTATATAATATTAGACGGTTTCGGGACATTGTAACCGCGTTATTAAGATTTGTAATAACACATACTGTTGTTATTGTGCGCTTGACGTTTCGCAGCCCTACTGTGACCACTTGTCCAAAGACTGAAGAGATTCCTGCTTTGCTCCTTGGTTTGAGGCCCATCGTTTTCATCACCATGTGTGCCTGCGGTGGAAAGATGATATTGGCCACATTGCCTTTTGTGTGGGTGTGGGTTGAGGGGGCGGGGATGTGCGCAACGTGATGGTCTGTCTGTCCGACTCTGGTTGCTGTTTTACTATTCCACTCTTGTAGCGTTCCAGTGTCTGGACCCCAGATGGACTTAATTTGAATCCTCTCCTCCATTGAAATTATTGGTCGTTTTTCGGATTTCCACCGCTCCCTGATGTATCTCGGCAAAAAGTGTTGTATTGGAGTTTGAGGACTCTTGTGTTTATCAAACTGAATTTTGGTGTCTGGGATGAATATTCTCCTGGGCGTGTTTAGCCAGCGCAGAGTATGTTTGTTTGACATGTCGCCCTTCCTGCATTGGGCCATGTGTCGATTATTCTTGTTCTAATTGTTCGGTGTCCCGTCCTGTCCGATGTACACTTTACCACACTCCCAGGACTTTCGTCCACTCCCGAGACATCTAAGGAATGTGGTCTTTGAGTTTAGTGACGCTTGGAGTTTTTTATGTGTGGAGTAACAGGTGTAATGTCATGCTTCCTTTAGTATACGCGCTATCTTGTCGTGAACTGATGAACATATGAAGAAACGCTTAATTTCAGCTCATGGTCCCGAACGCGGCTTCTTTCGTTAAAGACTCATCCATTCCGTGGAGATACTAACGGACTCTACAGAGTATAAGAGGGGGATATATGGTTAGTTTTGACATCTCTCATGTTTCCCAACTGCCCCAGCTCCGAAACAATGGAGGTAATCAAAGAGTGTGGTACTCAAACATCTTATGTCAGGCTAACTGACCATTTCTTACATCAACTTTTTTGTTTGGAATGGAGAGTTTTTATAAACAAAAAGGAAGGGCGGCTATGTTCCCCGATTTCACCTGTTTGTATCTAACATTTTTCATGCCATATTTTGAAGAAAAAGCTCTATGATCAGTCCCTTAAAACTAAATTATGGCTTCGCTATGTTGATGATATTTATGCCGTTTGTCTCATGCGACCGGAGCTAACACGTTTTTCCACCAACACCTCAACAGTACCAATAAAAGCATTCAGTTTACTATCGAACGAGAGAAAAACAATAGCTAACCTTTCGCTAACGTACTTGTAACAAAACTAAATAATGGCAAAACTAGGCCACCAGTGTATACAGGAAAGACCGCACACTAATCAGTACCTGCACGCTCAATCACACCACCATCACCGAAATCAAAAACCGCGGCAGTTATGAATACCCTTTAACTAGGGCAGTGCGTATTTCCGTAAACAAGCTTTTTTTTATAAACGAAAAGAAAACTCTCCAACAGGCATTTAGTGCAGAATGGATACAATCCCATTGCATTAGAAGAGCATTCACACAACAAAGTGTCTCTACAAACCTGTAGAGACAGGATAAATCAACTGACAATGTAAAATAAGCCGTTCTTCCATATGTCATCAGGTCACCCGACAAGATAACGCGTATACTAAGAAGCATGACATACACCCTGTTTACTCCACACATAAAAAACTTCCAAGCGTCACTAAACTCAGTCAAAGACCATATTCCTCTAATGGTCTCGGGAGTTTACGAAGTTCCCTGTGAGTGTGGTAAAGTGTACATCGGACAGACGGGCCGAACCAATTAGAACAAGAATAATCGAAACAATGGCCCACTGCAGGAAGGGCGACTCAAACACTCTGGCCTGGCTAAACACGCCCAGGAAATATTTCATACCCAGGACCCAAATTCAGTTTGATAACACACGAGTCCTCAACTCCAATCCCAACTTTTTGCCGAGATACATCAGGGAGGCGGTGGAAATCCGAAAAAAACGACAATAATTTCAATGGAGGAGATGGATTCAAATTAAGTCCATCTTGGGGGCCGACACTGGAACGTACGAAAGTGAATAGTAAAACAGCAACCAGAGTCGGACAGACAGACCAGTCGGTTGCGCCATCCCTCGCCCCCTCCACCCCACACACACAACAGGGAATGTGGCCCAATATCATCTTCCACCGCAGGCACACCCTGGGATGAAAACGAGGGCTCAACCAGGAGCAAAGCAGGAATCTCTTCAGTCTTTGGACAAAGCGGCTCACAGTAGGCTGCGAAACGTCAAGCGCGCAATAACAGGTATGTGATATTACAACTCTTAAGGCTGGATGTCCCCATAGCGCTCTGTATGTGCAGAGGTCTACTAAATAATTTTTTAAAGCACTTTCCTGTCGTCTAAAATCTTCCAAATTTTGCAGCGAATTAGACGAAGGATCGAAATTTGTCATACTATCTTTACAATTAGCATAAAATTGTTTTGATTTTAAATGGGACTCATTAATCTACAAGAAAAACAAAAGAAATGAACGGCTCATGAGATAAATATGTGTTTTTTTCACACAATATTTTAAAAAACTATTTTCCCGTTTCGCCACGAAGTATCAATATTCTCATTAATACGGAAGACTCCTAAATCAATATAAACAGTTTTCGCGCGTTTTAATAATGTAAGTCTGTGAGCTCGCGCTCTGGGTTTTGTGGCAATATTAGGAACTCTTTGAACGTTAGACAGACAAAAGAGCAGCCTATGAAAGGATAGCCAAGCGGAGCTCTTGTCCCTTCTACGGGTTGCAGTTACAGGTAAAAGCAAAGTCTCTCGTCTTGTTATGAATGGCGTGAGACTACAATGACTGTATAAATTAGTTTTCAACTACATGTCCAAACAGCTTTTTCTGGTCTGAACAAATTGAGAAGAGTTCTGGATTTAGAATCTACCATCTCAAAAGACCGAATTGAAGTCCTCTTTGGGCTACATAATTTATAATTAGAACTTATTTTTAGCACATACATACTAAAAATCAAATATATCAATCAATTAGATCAAAATGTTATAAATATTTTATTATTATTATTATTATTATTATTATTATTATTATTATTATTATTATTATATATCGTAGCCCAGATTTTTGATTCGGGGGAGGGGGGTGGGGGGTGAGGGGGATGTTGGTAAAAATGCCCACGAAACTAATATTCGGGAATAGTAGGGCCTACGTTTCGAGGTAGGGGGGTCTGGGTAGGGTGCCCCCAGCTGGAGAGAATCTGGGGTGCATAGTAACAGACAATTTTTTATTTTTATCATTGCAAATAATGATATTTTACTAGTTTTTAGAGTGTTTTTCCTAAAATATATAAAATTGTGAAGATCCACAAACTGTCGGTTTACAAAATCTTGCCATATGTAGGATCTACTGTCTACATATTATTATGTATGCCATAGTGCTATTTAGTATTATTATAACCCTTCTTCATATTTCTGGGGGGGGGGGGAATAGGACACCCTGATTCCCTCCCCCTTGCTACGCCCCTGACAATCCATATTGTATGTATTGTGACAACAAAATACAAATGAAAACTACTACTACACGGACTACACCTAAATGCAAACGCACGCGCGCGCACTCGCACTCTTCATTAGCAAGCGAACTCGCCGAACATGCTCATAATTAAGCATATTTTTGTGTGAAAACTCATTTCGGTGAGAAATAAGAAGTATGGAAACTAATTAGCAATTTCTGATAATAGATCATCTTCCATGAAAGTTTACAATAGTCGGCTAAACAAATAATACGAATTAAAAAAAACTATTATTAACACTGGTCAGCATTAATCAATGATTGTATTGTAAGAGGATGAGTGATGACCAAAACAAACTCTATTTACGTGGAAGTTTTTACAGTTTCAGTCTCTTTTGATAAGTTAAACCACGTGACCCAAATTATAATACATTTAGGATCGGCTTTACGTATTATCCAATACGTCCAACGTCCGCGGTTACCGACGGCTGCATAATGCGATGGCGGCGCCAAGAAGCTATTTGGGGGGGGGGGGGAGGGGAATTGAAATGCACAAACACACAACAGCCATTTTAATAATTATTTAGAAAAACTCGTTACTGTGCCTTAAAATCGTTCGACGGCTTGGAAATTCTTTGATTGTTATGCAGATACCGAAGATATCATGAATCAGTAAACACTTTCCAGTGTGATCCATCCATGATAGTTGATAAGCAATATTAGGTGAGTAGGAGGGGGGGGGGGACGACGATATCGAAGCAATAAGTAAGTGAAAAACAGATATCCGAA
>JAMZAV010011362.1:0-20210 GCA_024449915.1 Sweltsa coloradensis | reverse complement strand
TTAAATGCTGTTGAATATTTTAAATTTGGTTAAGAAATTTTAATTTCGGCCATAGGGACCCCATGGAGTTGATGAACTTTATATCTTTCTTGACTTCCTGAATGGGTTAAATGAACATATCAAATTCACAATAGAATTAGAACAAGACAAATGTCTCCCATTTTTAGATGTAGGCCTACTTTTAATCAAGAGAGAGGACGAGACCTTCGGACATACCGTCTACCGTAAACCAACGCATACAAATCAATATTTAAACGCGCACTCACACCACCACCCAGCACAGTTCGCCACAGTAGTAAATACCCTTGCTATAAGATCCAAACGACTGTCTGACGATGAGCATATGGCTGAAGAAATGATTGGGTTACGACTTACGAGACACCTTACTCTCAAACGGATTTCCCCCCAACACAATTGCTCGAGCATTCCATAAAACGTTGAGTAAACCTGTTGATCAAGATTTTTCCCCAAAGATGAACCTCGATCAACTGCATTTCTCCCTTTAAGTCCAAGGAACACTGATAAAATAAAGCCGTTTACTAAAAAAGCAGAATATATTAACTGTTTTTAACACGGGATTGCCAGATATCATCTATGTTACGCAGCGCTAAAGTCACCATCTCCTAACGAGTCCCATGGTATATATGAAATTCCATGTGGAATTTTGCGAAAAAAAACTTACGTAGAAAGAACAAACCGCAAAATATCTGTCCGCAACAAACATAGAGTTGCAGTTAAACGTGAAACCAACATCTCTCTTTCCAACATGCTTTCGACAAGGAGCACTGGATTAACTTTGATAAAGCTAAAACCTTAGCCAAAGTGGAAAAACGAGGTGCCCCGTATCGTAAGAGAGGCGGTGGAGATGGAAAAACCCGGAAACACAACATAAAACACACGGGCGATGCTAAAAGACTTCCAGCCACATGGAAACATGTTTCAAGGCTGTCGGGTTCAACCCAAAGCTCTCCCTTTTGGAAATGACTTCAGTTTCGCCTCCTTCTCCAAGAGTTGACAAGAGAAGGAGGACTCAATAAGAACCCCTTGAGCAATCTACTTGTAAGCTGAGGTCAGCTAACAGTAATAGGATGTGTTGATGGCTTCACAGTTTTTTTGAAATCATTGTAGCCTTTGTATATATTTTGTCATGAGAAGGTACCTATGTTTTCTAAGCTAGGTATTTACTTTTGTCTAGTAGCAGTGTATGTTGTGAAGTAAGGTTTTGTTTGTTTTGATATTCTTTTATGTTTTTAATTTCCTTGAAGATGGGCAGGGAGAACTGCCCGAAATGTTAGAACAAATAGAATTAAAAAAACACGGACTATCCGATAATACAATGTGTACATATATAAATGATATAATTAATGATTTTATAATAGCCTATTTAATTATGTCAGAACATATTTATTTAAATCAATAAGAGCTTGTTTTAAAGGTGGTACACTTGCCATGATTCACTGCAGTTACTGGAATGCCTAATGAATACAAAAGTAACCAAAAGTATTTTATAAGCTTACCACAACCACTGTAGCGGGACGATATCTTTTTCACAGACTGTAATGTACGAGGATCTAGAAGCAAAGTATATGATCTGCAGCCCACAGCATACATTCCTGTATCTTGTACTGCTAAGCAAACATTTTCTTGGCAAGAGGGCAGTTTTCTAGAGATCTTCTGCAATGCAATTCAAAACAATTATTGTAGGGCCTAAGCTTTTGTTTGTCACCTATAACTATAAGTATCAATCGACAATGAAATCACACAAACACATCACATAAGTGTGATGATTTTCCGTTATCTATCACGATTCTATAATTAATAACTAGAAATGATTTATTATAACTAGGAAAACGCTAAAGTCCCGCCGCGTTGTTGGATGAGCGTAATTGGTGCATTGATTGTTAAGTTCATGATGTTTTTGGACTATACACTACTCAAAATAAAACAAAGATTAAAATATTTCAAAGGTTAATCAACCCCCTTCATCAGGTTTTTTAAGCAGTTGAAACAAGACACAGAAGGGGTTTTTAAACAAAAAAAAATCCCAAACTAAACAAATCAAATTACACCAATCCACCAAAGAATATAATAATAAATTGGTTGTGTTGTTTTGTAACAAAAAAGAATTTTAAAAAATTTACAAAACAAACAAAAGAAGAAACATTATGGCTTTTTAGTTACAAAAATTTTTCCCAAAATTCCGGGAAAATAAATGCTAGGTGCACTTATCACTTTATAATACAGACATCAATGCAGCCTTTTAAGTTTACGTTTATGTGGATTGGCTTCATGAAGATAAGGATGAGTTTTTCCCAATCCACATAATGGTGTTTTTCAAAAACATGTTCTGCAAATCTAGGGGAAACATACTTTATCTGCGGACTTGTTCTTTGCTCCTTCAACCTCACCTAAAGAGGTCTCTTTGTCTCCCAAGTACGCGGCCCAATTGACACGGTATTGAGTAAACAGCATTTTTGGAAAATTGGGTTTGTTCTTGGTTTAGAACTTTTAAATTATTTCTTAGGGTAGTAGGTGATTAAAAAACAGTCAAACCCCCAAAAAAGGAGATAGAAGACGTTGACTTTTCGGACAAATTCGGATAATAATCAAGAACTACGTTTTCAAAATTTGGGGTGGAATGGAGTTGATTTTATTTTGCAACAAAAACGCTGTTGAAAGGTTTTCATCACTTCTTGAAACTTACTTGGATAACATTTTCACAAATGCATCTTAGGTACGAAAGTTCTTGGTTCAAAAAGTATCTGATAAAAATTCGAACCCGCTCGGACCCCAAAACTCATTAAACCTTCTTAAAGTGTTAAGTTTTAGGGGATTCCATGTAACTAGGGAAATTTAGAAAAAAAAAATCTTTTTTTTTTTTTAAGTTTTTATTTTTTTTTTTTTGAGCATGATTCCCCGTAAAATCAGCCTTGTTTTGTGCTAGCTTCACTCTAGTCCCAAGGGCAGTTGAGAAGACGATATTGTGTAAGCTGGTGATTATGAAAAAACTCAAGTTTTTGAAGTAAGATATCTTATTAAATTTGGAATTAATATGATTTGATTAAAACCTTAAAAAAGTATTAAATATGTGTTTAAAAAAGTATACA
Organism: Sweltsa coloradensis; assembly: GCA_024449915.1. Classification (NCBI taxonomy): domain Eukaryota; kingdom Metazoa; phylum Arthropoda; class Insecta; order Plecoptera; family Chloroperlidae; genus Sweltsa; species Sweltsa coloradensis. The sequence goes on along the minus strand of JAMZAV010011362.1, from coordinate 17,103 downwards.
GCCCTAAAATATTTCAGTAATTAATCAAGTGGGATTTTGAGGTAAATACTTGAATTCATGATATGAGTTACAATTTGCCCAAGTTTGTACAGTTGACTGTAGATAATTACTAAAGTTTATAAATTTATATTTTTAATAAGACACATAAGCCTTCTTTGGGTTAAAAAATTATAATTTTTTGTGGCCTACTCTGGATTTTATCGCAAAATGAAATTTTGATACGTGAGTTTTCCAGGCACTTAAATACCGAAATTCATTTTTGCATCAGTTTCAAATAAATTATTTTTTTACCGATTGAAAATAGCATTGACCCCAGTTGAGAAAAAAAGATGTACAGAGGAGGAAGAAGGAAGAAAGGGAAGCTGAAGAGATGAAAGCAAATCATGCAACATGATGGGAATAGCCCGGGGGAAAACCGATTTAAAACTAAAAAAGCTACCAGTGTCAAAAATCGGTTTAAAAAAGAATCAATAGAAAAATAGGGCCCAAGGAAAGAAATTCAAGAAGCAATGTTTAAAAAATTTACCCGTTCCCCCAGTTGTGACCCCCCAAACAACCCTTCCCGTTCAAAAATGAAATCCCAGCAAAATTTGGGAAAAGGGAAAAACGAACTTGCGGGGAAAATTTCCTACAAAAATTAAACAACACTTTTTGTTCCTTTTTGAGGTCTCTTAGACAGATTTATTTTTAACAAGGCACCAGTTTGGGGTTCAAAAAAAAAAATACAAAAACAAAGAAAATTTGTTTTTTTTTAAATTTTAAAATTGAAAAAAAAAATTAAATTTGTTTTTGTTTGTTTTTTTGTTCAACAAAAATTTTTTTTTGACTACCTAATGTATTTTTAATTTTTTACCCCATGATTTTTTCTTTGCTAGTTTTTAAACTTTTAACATGATTTTTTTACCAAATGTGACGGGATACGTGAGTTTCCCTTAATTATAGTGAGTTCCAATAAAAAAAAAATTTCACTGTCACAAATCGTTTTTTTAAAATTTTTGACTTTTTTATCTTTTTTTCCTAAATTCTGGTGTATCTGTATAAATGTTTCGTTTTTTTTTGTTTGGCAAAAAGGAAAAAAAATTGTTTTTAGTTACAAAATATAAAGGAGAATATTTTGTTACGTGAGTTACCATTACAAAAAAAATTAAAAAATATCACAGTATGAATTTTTTATGAAAAACCTCTTAAAATTTAAATTAAGAATAGGTAGCAAGTAGTCTGTAGCACTTTTGACAGATTGCAAAAGTGTAAAGTTGGTATTTAAATATCATTTTTTCCATTGTTACATTTTGTCAAAATGATACGTGAGTTACCATGGAATCACCCTTATGCAGATTTTCTGTTGTACTGTGAAAAAATCATTACTTAGTTGATTTTTTTTAAATTAATATTTATTAAATAAAAAAATAAACTAATTTTTAATTTTTTTAATTCATCGAAATTTAAAAAATAAAAAATCGTAAAATTTTGATTTTCATAACAAATAATTTTTCGATTGCGCTCAGATTTCACACGAATATATAAATTCATGAAATTAAGGTTCTGTGAAAAAATCATTACGATCGGATAAAGCATGTGGGTTTGGTATAAGCCAAAGAAAATTAAAAAAAACGAAAAAAAATCCTAAAATTGCGATTTTTAAAGAAATTTATCTTTTTGATAAAGCTCAAAATTCACACGAATATATCAATTCATAAAATTAAGGTTGTGTGAAAAAATTATTACAATCGGACAAAGCATGCAGGTGTAATAAATCGAAGGGAATTTTTGTTAAAAAAAAATAAAAAAAATCGTAAAATTGCGATTTTCATGAGAAATAATTTTCCGATTGCGCTCAAAAACGTGGCAGTTCTAAGTTCAGAGATTTCGAAGGCCTCCATAAAATTTCATCGCAATCGGAGTATCGGTTTAGCCGGAATCGTGCGGACAAACAGACAAAAATACAAAAGAAAGAAAGAAAGAAAAAAAAACATTCCGGATTTTTTTCTCCAGTGTAGTAGAATGGAATCTTCGCTTCGCTCGCTACGCTCATCCAACCAATATGTATATTTTTGTAAATTTTATTATTATAATAATAATAATAATAATAATAATAATAATAATAATTATTATTATTGTTGTTGTTATTATTATTATTGTTAATAATTAATATTATTATTATTTATCTAGAATCGGAAGACTCCTCCAGAAACAACCAATTCAAACTGTAGGCCTATTTAAACCATGGAAGAAAATTCAAAATTGTATGCAGCCAGTTAAAGATAAAATTCCTTTACAAGTTAGTGGGGTTTATGAAATCCCATGTAGGCCTAAATGTGGCTGGTATGGACAAACCTGTCATACAATTTGGACTAGAATCAAGGTATATAAAGCTCACTGCAAGCACTAAGAGAGGACCTTTCCGCAGTAGCAAAACGTGCATTGGATAATGCTAGTAATCCGACACATTACATCCTTTTTGAAGAAACTAAAATTCCATGCACATAAGAACACCTCTTTCCTCGTCTCGTTAGAGATTCTATTGAAATGTGCAAGCACCCCAATTTTAATAAGGATATTGGAGGTTTTAAATTAAGCCAAACATGGAGTAAGTGGGTGGCCCAAATATACGATTTAGGGTTCCGCTGAATTTTTGCACATTCCAAATAATTAAACGAGTGAGCGCAGCGAACGGAGTGATCTCCATTCGACTTAAACGGCCCTTATTGTTTTTCTGCGTGCGTGTGTGTACGTTGAAAATCAGCCGAATCGCTGAACAGATTGTGCTGAAATTTTAAACTGACATCCGGTACGAGTTTTTTGAAAAATGCTAAAAAAATCAGCAAGTTCTTTGCGTTTTTAAAACCACAGAAATAAAAAAATGAAAAAAGACTTCCAAGTTTAGAAAATTTTAAAGAAAATTTTTTTTCGATTTTGAAAAGATATTTTTTGTTTTTTATTCGCCTGGCCCCGTGAAATGCCGGCTATGCAAGGGTTGTCGAATTTTGCACGCAAGGACCCCAAATTCCGCTCGTGTTTGAGTAAACCTTGCAATATTTTACTTTTTTTTGTACTGGCTATTTTTTACCAAGTAGGCCTTTTGACAGAGATGGACTACACGGTTTATATGCATTTAAAAACTTTTTAATTTTTTTTGAAATACAACTAGAAATTAAAAAATCTTTTCCGCCCAGGGGTTTCAAACCCCATTCTTTCACATTTCGGCTATGGGGGTTTCCCTTACCCCAACTAGACAGGGAAACCCCAAAGGTGAGTTGGGAGAGGTGAGCGAGTATGTGGGATCCCCCGGGAAAATTGCATTTAATTTGATAATTATATGTATAAATAAAGGTTTTTAAATTTTAGTTGGGTATACGGGAGGGCGCGTCAACTGAAGGTCATAATGCCCCTTTCCTAGCCTATGATAGGCTAGGGGGCCTAAGGTGGGGGGGAAGAAAATAATGTAACCGGGTACTCAAACAGGCTACTCATCGTTTAACCCCGAGAGTAGCGCGAAAGTGGTTTTTAGACCGACTTTTTTTTTCAACAGTTTGGGATTTGTACAGCGCGCATGCGGGTTTCTAGTTCCCCCTACCTTCCCAAAAAAGATTTGGAAGCCGTGGCAATACGCGTTCAGTGTTTTGCAGAACTTCAATAAGATAAGAGGGCCTGTTTGGTTTCTTGGGCTTTTTGACCGCTGCGCGATACTAAAGGGGGGCAAAAATATGCATTTCTCAACATATGATGAGGGGCAGTATTTTGTTATTTAGGTGATTTTTCTTCAACATACAGTGTTGGCATAATATTTCTGCTTGGTTTTTCTAAAACGAAATACAGGGTTTTCAAAAAAATTTTTTATTTTTTTTGTAGGTTGCAACATTTTTGTTTTATGATTTTTGATTTATTATTATTGATTATTGATTGATAATTGATTATTAACCCGTTTGCTGTCAATAATTTATAAATTTTCTTGTATTTTGGTAATCAAAAAAGTCTTAACGTTATTTGCCTAATAAAAAAGCGGTCTAAAAGACGGGGCGCGATAAAGTTACAAACAGGGGGGCGATACTCTCGGGTTAAAAGACTTTTGGGGTTCCCTGAATACATTTAGGTTTTAATTTTTTTGGGTGTCACTTTTCTACCGTGCCTTCTTTTTTTTCTTCCTTGCTTTCTACCTCCTACCTTTAGGGGTGGAGGGGGTTGTGACTATTTTAATCAATTTTTTTTTCTTGGAAATGAATGAAACTTTGTAATGTCACTAAAAACACGTTGCCGAGTTTGAAAAAAAAAAAAAAAAAATTGTGCTGCCATCTGGGAAAAATAATCATTTCTTAGACATGTTATCAAATTGTGCAATCGTAATGCTGATAATAACATTTTCTTTAAAAACATGAAATTGGTAGTTTCCTTAGAATATATTTTTTTTTAAATCGTATGATAATTTTTGCTTGTCCACAAACATTTGATTGAAAGAATCCTGTTGCTTTGCTCATTAGGTTGTGTTGAAAGTCACCTGCCACATGTGTGTACATTTATGAGATAGGCCTATAGGCCTAGGGTATATTTAAAAAATCAAGTTAAAAAAAGTGGGGTGTGGCCATTATGCGAAGCCATTTGTTAATACGTTGGCCTAGTATTTATAACTTCCTCTTTAAAAGTTGAGTGGTGAAAATAGGGGTGCGGCCATTGCTCGATGACGGGCTATAATCGAGTAAATACGGGTATATCTCCCCCATAACAAATTCATGCTTCACCACTGTATAAGAGTTTCTGTAGGTACTGTATATCATTTCAATACCCTAAGTAAATTGAAGAAAGTTGAATGTACATCCTACCTGCTTGAATGTTTCAGCACTCCATACATGGATATAGCCATTAAGAGACAGTGATGCAATTTCTTGGTAACTCTTGTTAAACGCAATGGCTCTGACTTTTTGTGCTGATTTACATTCTTTCACTGACAACGCTTGCAAGTGTTGATATGATGGGACTTCATCCTTATCTAAAACTTCGTCTTCTCGAATCCTCCAGAGTGCCATCCGTGTGTCTCGTGAGCCTGATACCAGAAATTGATCATCTAGCCAGCACATGTCAAACACCCAATCTCTGTGTGCACCCTACAAACAAATGGCAGTTTACATCTCACATTCACATAGGCCCTACTTACACAAAACACACACACATCCATAGGGCCTATATAGCAAAAACAATGAGCAAAACGAGTTTAAAGGGACAAACAACGGTACTCGTTCATTATCGGGACCCCGTAAGTTGTCGTTGTACGTGTGGTTAGGTTAGATTAGGGGGGTTAATTGAAAATTAATTAGTTAATTAATCCCAAAACTTTCAAAGTGAGCCTAAATTTGTCACGTTAGGTATCATTTGAAAGCATTAATCATATATATATCTATCTGACTCCTGTTTCCAACTTGAGTTAGGTCAGGGGGTGGCTATAGCCACCAATTTTCTAGGGCCTTTTATGAGTTGTTAACACCGGCTTGCCAGGCCTGTCATGTCCTCTTCAGGTTCACTCGCACTTCTTCCCACCAGTTCACGCCATCCACTTCTGTCTTCCCACAGTTTCCTTGCTTCGACTTCTTCCCACTTCTCACCTCTTTCCTGTATATCATTTCTTATTTGATCTTTCCACTTCTCTCTTGGTCTACCCACTCGTCTTTTAACTTTGTCCCCACTTTCAAATTCTGTCCTTGGAATTCTTTCTTCTCCCATTCTTCTGACATGTCCATACCATCTCAACCTTTCTCGTCCAATTTTGAATAATAGCTTCTCAACTCCAACTTTAGTCCTGATTTCTTGGCTTCTAATTTTGTCTAACTTCGATATTCCGGCTATGCTTCTTACAAACTTCATTTCAGCTGCTTGAATCCTACTTGCATCTACGGCTCCTAGTGTCCAGGTCACTGAAGCATATGTAAGGATGGGTAGATAGTATACCTTGTACAATAACACCTTGCATTCATTAGGGAAATCCTCGTTCCAAAGTAACTTCCTTACTTGCTGATAAAAGGATTCTGCCTGGGCCACCCTTTTACTGATCTCACTTCCCATCTTTGCCTCCTTTGTGATAATGCTACCTACGTACGCAAACTCTTCTGCCTCTTCCAGTTCCTCATCTCCCATTTTAGTTTTCTCTCTAGTTACATTACTTGTTCCTTTCTTTTCTAGATTTTTCCATCACAATAGTTTTACTTTTTCCTACACTGATCTTTAGTCCAAATTCTTCTGTTACAAGAACCCACTTCTTCACTTTTGTCTGCACTTCTTCAGCTGTCTCTCCCCACACTAGGATGTCATCCGCATAAATCATTGTCCTTGTGCCAGTTCCCGTCTCTGGTTCCACCTTATTTAATATTTCGTCCATTACTATTGAGAATAGTAATGGGGATATTACACTGCCTTGCCTTAGGCCAGAGTTAGTGTTAAACCACTCAGTATTTCCATGGTTTGTTTGAACACAACATGTGCATTGTTGGTACATACTTTTTATCTTTCGATCATGCCGTTGTTAACACCCTTCTTTTTAGGCAATCCCATACTTTCCCTTGGGGCATGCGATCATAGGCTTTTTCTAGGTCTAAAAATACTAGGTGTACCGTTTGTCCTGCCTCCCATCTAGTTTCCATGATTTGTCTAACTGCGAATATCAAATCAGTGGTTGACCTTCCACTCCGAAATCATAAATTGGGAAAATATAAATTGATAGATAAGATATATTATAGGCCTAATATTTTATGTTTTATAGATAAATTGGTGATTTTGGTGATTTTTTTACTTTTTGAACCATAATACGCCCTATATATTTTAAATTTTAAATTTATTTTTCAAAAATTTTTAGGCTCAGGTTCACTAACAAGAGGGGAAAATTTTAAAAATTTTTAAAATTTTAATTTTTAATTTTTCAAAAAAGGGGGTAGGCCCCCCCTATTCAATACAAACTCAAAAAAATTTTTCATTCAGAACTAGATTGAATTTAGAAATTAACAGAAAAATTTTTGGGCCCCCCCAGCCCCGAAAAAAAAAAGGGCAAATTTGGCGTTCAAAGTGGCTACATGAGGGAAAATTTAGAAAACACATCAAAAAATATAGGATATATTTTTTCGCCCCCCCCCCCCCCCCCCCCAGGTATTTGTGAATTTTTTAAGGGGGCCCTATCTAAAAAAAATAGCCCCAATTTTTTTATTTACCAAAATGAAATTTTTTGTCAATTCATTGACAATGAATAACCCTCCATAGGCCTAAATGCCACCCCCCCCCTCCTAAATTCACTTTATTGGAAATCTCCCCCCCCCACATATTTTCATTCAAATTTTTCTAAATAAAAAAAAATGAAAAAATATTTACCCGCTGTTAATTTGACAGATCCTTTCCCAACCCTTTGACATTTCCGCGATTTTCCCTTGTATTTTAATACGGTATGGGGAGGGCGAGGGGAACTTCCCCAAAAAACAACACGCCTTTTCACTAGTCTATTCATCATGTTTGTTTTGGGGAAATAGTTGGTAATTTTCCCATAGCAGACGCCTAATTTACCCAGTTTGCTTTTTTTGTAGTTGAGAACAGTGGTGTTTAGCCAAAATTTCTGAGGGGTTTTGGAAACCCATTTGATTGTTGTTTTTGAAGGCTTGGGTGGTCACTGACCGCGGGTTACCCGGAAAAAAAAGGGGGGGGTTTTTTTCTTTTTTTTTTTTTTTTTTTTTTTTTGGGGGGTTACAGATCTTGGAATGCAGTGGGGAAGCGACAGGCAAATTGGTTTCTAGGAAGGGAGCTTTGGTGTCGCTGGCCATCCCACTCATGATGAAATCTCCACATCCCAAACATGTAGATTTGTCGCTAGCATGGTCTGTGCATTATTTAGGAGAGAATGAGATAGTCCTTTGACTTCACACTTGAGTTTGGAGCTTGTTGCGGATGTACCAGATCTCTTGTCAGCACACTCCTTTTCCAACCACACTATATTTTGCTATCGTCGGTCCCAGGTCATCTCCCTGCTCGGTGACAGCGAGGCGCCACAGCAATCAAAATCCACATTTTAGAATGGGCCACCCCGAATAGATTTTACGAACCGGAAAAGGGTTTTAAAAAAAACCGGTTAAAAACCCGGGTTTTTTGCTCCGCAAGATTTTGTGTGTAAATCCCCCCCCCCCCCCCCCCCCCCCCCCCCCCCCCACTGCACTTAAAAGCTCTTAAGAAAAGCACCAAAATTTTATCTAATCCCAAACGAATGTGCCCATAAACAAGACGTTTTGATGAAGAGTTTTTCAAAATCACGAAAGGGGAACACCCGCAGGCCTTTAAGATAACGCCGAGATTCCGCATCTGTTTATATTCTGTCACATCTAGTCAAGGCAGATCCCTTTGGGCGCGGGGGGCGGGGTGGGGCCCGAATACTGGAAGTAAAAAGATAAGGAAAGGCTAGCCTAGCAGTATCTTTTTCCCCAGTGTTTAATTTCATTTTTACCACTGGTGACAGTTTTTAATTGACATTAGAGATTGAAAAAAAAAAATTTGTATGGTTTTATTTACGCAGATAATTTTTGGGAAGATCGCGAGGGGTTTAAGACAAATGGGTGGGGGGGGGCTACCAAACACTCCCCACAAGCGGCGGCTTGAAAAAGGACATTATAATTTCAAAGAAAATCGCCCCCAAGCACAAAAGAAATGAGAAAGGATGTTTAGTTTAACCTTCAGATAAAATGGACAAGTGTGCATAAAAAAAAACGCGGCGAAATGAAAAAAAACGTTTTTTTTTGAATTTTCGAAAAAACCGGTTTTCGAAATAAAAACCCGGGGTTTCCCACGAAACCGGTTTCAAACCGGTTCCGTTTATTCGATGTAGGCCCTAGTTTAGAACCAGCTCGGTTTTTTTTTTTTAAACAGTAATTTCCATTAAGGCTCACTGGACCCTGATTATTTCGGTGTGTTGCAGTGGTTGACCCCAGTATCTAACGCCCAAAAGAGATATCTTTATAATTTTTTTTTTTAACCAGTAAAGACGCCAAATGAACGGGGTTTTGAGTATTTTTTTTAAAAATTTGCCCTTTTTTTTTTAAAAAAAAATTTTTTAATTTTTGGGGAATTTTTAAAAATTTTGGGCCCTACCTTTTTTTCGCGTTTTTTTTTAGGCGAAACCCAAGCATTTTTTAAAAAGTACCAACACAGTAAAATATACCCCTTCAACTAGCATTCCAAAAAATCTGAGAATTTGAAAAGGGGGTCGTTGTCAATGGAATACGAAAGCATGTTTCGGCGCTATTTTAGGTTTTTTTTTTGACTCCAGAAGTGGGCAACCTAGCGATACGAACTTTTTACCATTTTTTGAGTGAAGGCATGAAATTTTTGTTAAAAAGTTTTCTGTTTGGCTGCATGCCTTTGCCGTAAAAACCCTGCAGGACACCTTTTAAATCATTATGATAGATTGCGCTGTAGAATCTATGCTGGCGTCAATGTTTTTTCATCTTACAGAAATTTTTCGATACCGGAGCACCCCAAATATAAATTTTATTATATGTACAGGGACCAGTATTTTTTGGGTTTCGATCCCAGTCGGGACAATTTTTTTTATTTTTTACAACGAATGAAACAAATTTTTAATAATCCAGCCACGGCGCGTTATTACATTTTGAAACTCTGGTCTTTAAAATTTTATGCACGTGAATTGAAGAAAGAAAAATTTTTTAGTGTATCGCCTTTTGAAAGCGTGTGATGTTAATATGAATTTGGGGCGGAAGTGGGGGTGGGGGGGGGGGGGAGGGGGTTTTGGCAACAAGCCATTTTTTTGGGGTAGAACATAAACATTTTAAATAGGAGAAAAAAAGGGGTTTTGAAGCAGCGGAAAACCCCACTTTCATGATGTAATAAACAAATCAAATACAGTTTTTTATTCACTTTATTTGGCAATTCAATTAATATATTTTTTTGGGTTTTTTAAAACAGTGTTACCCCCGGGGTTTGAACCAGGGCTGTCAAATAAGATGAATAAGTTTAACAAAGGGGCTTTTTTTGTTGGCTTTTGCGAATTTTAAATTTTTGGTAGATGAATTTAAATTTTTTTTATTCAACCACGGCACGGGCCCATTTTTATTTGAATTTAAGAAAATTAAAAATAAAAAGGGGGAGGGCATCTGCCCAGAATCAGAGGTTCGGGGTTCAATCCCCGGGGAGGCCCCTTTTTTTAATTTATGTCTATGAAAGACTACCATCATAACAGGTTCATAGGGGCCAACTATAAATAATATCTGGACATCAAGCAAAAAGAAAAAAGCGCTCTATGGAATTCCCCTTTTGGGTTCATTGCACCACGATTTATGAAAAGTTCTCTTACTCTTCAACCTAACTCTTCTGGAAGGAAACAGGAATTAACTAGTTAGCCGAAAAAAATTTAAAAAAAATAAATCGTGTTCCAAAAATAAAACGAAATTAAAATTTTTATTTCCTCATTTTATCGGGATAATTTTATTGCCTATTCATATTATTTTTGAAGATTATTAAATATACGATCAATCCTACTGCTTTTTTTTTGTGAACATTGCAAATGTAGGCGATGACAGCCACCGAGTCGTAAATTCCAGTGTCAAGCGGACCCCAGACGTTATTGTTTTTTTAACATGCAGTGACCTTGTAACCGACGCAATTTGTCACATCGAGAATAGGCAAATCTGGTTTATTTTCATTCAGTTTATTTTTCGGACTCTGTGCAGTTAATATTAGAAAAGGGGTTTATCTCCCAGAAAAAAAAGCTATAAGAAGTGTGTGGTGTAGGTGTGTAGGGTTAAAATTGAAAAAAAAAAATTGTCACATGCGTGTTATTATAGGGAAAACGGTAATTGTAAGACATTTCGTGTTGTGTGTGTAATAATATTTTTCTTGGGGGGATGGTTTTATTTTTATCTTAACCTTGGGTTTTAAATAGGCGACTATGACGCTGTTTTGTTAGTACTTTTGACAGAAATTAAAAAGTGAACACCCGGGGGTTTTAACCCGGGCGGGACCTTTGCTGTCGGGATTGTTTATCAACTGAGATGCAGCCACCAATTAAATCTGTCTAATTCTTGGGTTTTTTGTACATTTTTAGAGCAGCACTGAAAAAAAAGAGAAAACAAACCACTCTAAAACCCCGAGTTGGGCTATCGATGTTTAACCCTTGGGTTTTAAAATAGGCGCTTTGACCTTTTTTTATGTTAGTATTTAGACAAAAATTAAAAAAGTGATACACCAGGGTTTTTAACCCGGGACCCTTTGCTGTCCGTAATTTAAAGTACAAAATAGGCCAAGAATAGACAGTTTAAAATTTGGGGTGCATAGCCAGCCTTGGGAAGGCATAGCCCCGGGCAGCTAAGGGCCCGGGTTCAAACCCGGTGTAGTCCTTTTTTAATTAATATATATATAATAATATATAATTTTACAATATACTCGTAAATATAATGTTTTTAGAGTCGATATTTATTTTTGTTGGAAAAAAATGCTAAAACGTAGTCAACGGTAATGATTATAGGTTTTTACATTTTATTTTGATTAGGGGGTATTTATTTTTTTTAAGGAATTTAAATTTGTGTGGATTTTAAAAAAATAAAACAAAGCTTATAAAAATTTTCCGCTCGGATAGGGGGGGCCATTTCACGCAGTGATTGTATTTGTTGTAAAATGATATTTAAAAAATGAGTAGGGGTCAGTTTGGAATTTTTTTGTGTTCGATTTTACATGACCATCCATTATTTCGAGGGGGCCCTGGGTTTTGTAGATCTTGTATGCCCCCCCACCCAGATGGGGCAGGTATAATTTTTTTTAACCCTGAGAAGTACATTGGGGGGGTTACATGAAATAGAAATTAAAAAAATTTCTCCCCTAGGAATTATAGATTCAGGTTTTTCCCCTTCCGGGGGATTTCCCAAACCCAAATTACATTAAGAGACGTTCCTTTTAGTATGTATTTCTAATTTTCGAATTTTTAATTGAAATGAGTGAAAAATTGTACGCACTGCCTAGAAATAAAAACTAAAAAAGGGTTGACCGGCATTTGCCTAAGGGCTCAAGGGGAATTTCCCGGAGAAACTTTTTAGCTAGGATTGCTGGTGACGGGATCAACCGTTTTTCCTTCCAAATCAGAGTTCACGCGTTTTGCTGAGCACCTTAAGGTTATTCGGTCAAAGAAGCCATGCAGGGTTTGACAAATGCTATGCAGAGATGTGGAGACAGTCGAAATTTTTTTGGGGTTTGGGAAAAATTTTTTCCCAAAAGGACACAACAGAGAGGGTGTTTTCGTGTAATATGCATTTGCCGCCCCGGCTGCCGCCTCGAGTGATCCAATAAAACATTGCCCAAAGCCCCGGGGAGAGTCATTCAACCTTTTAATAGGTTTTAATTTTATATAAACTTTTAGCACTTCTACCGACCTCGAGGATGTTTTAAGTACGTCAAGCAAGGCCCAAGGAATAAATGCCAGGCGTTTTATTCTATTTTTAGTAATAATACAGGTTTTTTAAATTTCCAAATGGGGCTTTGGTTTGAGCTCTCTGCACCATTGGCTCATTACGCGAAACGGTCACACCGGGAAACCGAAACGAAAGCTGAATTGAAGTTGTACTTCAAATTTACACAATGGTTATATACTGATCAAAAAATTAATTTTGTTAACATGGATTATAAAAGGCAAGTAAAAATAAAATTTACACAACAATGAAGGCAGCAATGTTCATTCTTATCAATGATGTACTTCGTTAGTATTTGACTTAGCGAGAAATGGTGTTTTCTTTTAAAAATTTTTTTATGCATTCTTGAAAAAGAGAAAATAATGTGGAAGGTATTTCAAATGTCCCCAGAAATAATAATATAATAAAGCAAGTAAGCAAACATAAAAATATACTTCGAAAAATTTTAAACGTTTCAAATTTCAACACACCCAATTACATACATTGGTGTTCCCCTTTTCCTTTCACAATTATTTTTTCACTTAAATTTAAATAGTGCCTGCGCGTTGTAGATAGTGCTTACATTTGGGTTCATTGGGTAAGATTGGGTATAGGTTTGAAGAAATATATTTGAAGAATTAATGTATAGGATACATGGAAATAGTTTGTACGAATATTAAAATTTATGTTTCTTTTTAGGGCCCCCACTACAGAACAAATGTCATAATTTAAAAGGCCGGAGAATAGTTGACTTTTTTATCTTTCGTTCAAGCAGTCAGAAAAAAAATCGGAAGATAAATCAATATAGGACTATTGTTGTACAATACATACTTACTTTTATGGATACGGACTTGAAGAAGAAAATGTGACGAGTTTCAATTATGAATTTCAAAGCCCCCAAAGAATAAAAAAAAACAGCACTTTCTTTAGAAGCCCCTTTTTAAATTCCCCTTTTATATACCAGTTATCAAGGATCAGGCATGGTTTCATCAGGAGCTTTGCACAGCTAGTTAAAATATCATCCTGATTAAAAGTATTCACAACCATTTAATATTATGGTATACTTTTGACGTAGCTATAGCCCAATAAAACGGCACGTACACGTACCCACGATAATAAATCGAAAATTTTTAAAAAAAGTAGATTAAAAATATGTAACAATCATGCCTCAAGTATGCTTGTGGTCTTAAATCAGGTTTTTGAATAACAATACTCTACGGGCGTGTTCGATCCCACAGTTTTTTTCGGTAAAATTTAACACTTTTTTTCATTACACATACATTTATAACCCAATTTTGGGAATTTCCTGATCCCAAAAATTTACTCAATCAACCCAGATCTAGCCCCTATTTGTAAAAAAATAACCCCAGGAGCGAGACTGCGAACGATTTTGAAAAATAGCGTTGAGGACAATATTTGTCATCAACGATAATAGTGCTTGCGCCTCCGGACCGTAGACCGGGTCACGGCGGACCGTTTTTCGGGGTTCGCAGACATTAGCCCCCCTTCTGGGCCGTCTATTGGACGGCTATTTTCGAAATTCGAGTGACATTTTCCCCAAAAAACCCCCCTCCAATGGGTCTTTCAAGCTCCCATTACACCCCCCTTTGGCCTACAGGCCCAAACTCCCGGGTTGATCTTAAATATCTTGCTGTGTTAATTGTGTATCCCCGCCAGTTTTCAAAAAACCCAGAAATAAGGGGTTTAATGTAACACCCAAGCTTTCCCTTTCCCCTTTGCGCTTTCGCAAAAAAGCTACCAGCGTTTTAACGATAAAAATGATACGCCGGAATTTTTAAGGACCCACACTACTAAAAGAATCCCGATCACACACGAGAAGAACAGTCTGACAGTCCTGGTAAAAGGAGCAGTTTCCAAAAAATAACCACGAGTGATTGTTTTTAAAACGCGACGGTTCTGCTCCTGCAGGACGAAATTCGCATTCGTGCGCTGGTAAAAAAATTTCCCCGTACAACACTCTGCGATTGCAGACTTGACATTTCTTACTTTTCTGAGTTGTGTTTCCCGTTGGTGTTTGGGCGGTGGGGTTTCTCTGGCGGGCAACCATCCCTTGGGGGGCCTGGGTTCAGTTGGACATGCCGCGAGCGCGAGAGGAGCATGGCAACGCCGCACGAGACGTAGGCACATTCAAGCGGGGCGGAGCCGACTAGGGCCGGCCCGAGTTTCCCGGTAGCTGGGGGAAAGAGCGTATCACAAGAGGTCGTGTCCTCTTAATTTAATCGCTGTAGCACAGAGTGGATGTCGACACTTCACATTATGGACACAATAATTTTCCAGAGGAAAACCCAAACTTAGGCGATGTCAACAACGTGCACACGTGGTTCACTTTGTTGCGGTTAACAACGATTTTCAACACTAAAATAAAAAATTTTAAAAGGGGGCGATCAAAAACCATGCTGACGTACCTGCTGCATTTTGTCTTTTTAATTGTATATGAAGACTTTAAAAAAAAGTTAAGTAATGTACCGTATGGTAAGAATGTAAAACCTCCCCAACACAGACAGGACCACGCGGTAGCGAAAAAAATTGCAATTCGTAGAGTTTTGTCCAGGGCCAGCAACGTTTTGGAGGGTTTTTTGAACAGAATGTATACCACATTTGTTCAATAGGAACCGCAACAGCATCTCTTTACCTTGCAATGAAGGTTTTGGTCAGTCGTTGTGGGGGGCACTCATACACCATTAACTAAATAGGAAATCAAGCATTAAAATTCAACTATTGATACAGTTACTAAACAAGGTGTTCCCCTCAAAAATACTAAGGGAGTAATTAACGGTGTTAAGTAGGTCTAAGGTAGGTCGGTTGCTTTTGGACGCTTTTAAAAAAAAAGTTGTCTAAATAGATTAGTGTTTCGGGGGGACCTGGGCCAAAGATTTTAAATAGGTTTGCAGGCAGGGAGTCAGACTAAATGAAAAACCTGTCCCCCCCCAAAAGGGTGACAACCTTTTTTGGTTTTAGGCTAAAAAGTTTTAAAAGGTTTTACATTATGCAAAAAAAGTTTGGGAAAAACGAAAGGCCTCCCTTTTGGCACAGAGGTTTTCCCCCCCCAAGATCTTTTTCTGGTTTTAAAATTTGTTTTTTAAAAAATGTAGGTCTACCTAATCAATACATCCTATTAAAATTAACAGAAATATTTATTAACAGAAACAATGAATAGGGGTACCGTAGCCTACTCCAATACAAAACCTATTAAATAATAAAAAAAATGAGGCCTGGCCCAGGTAAGACTAAGTAGTAAATTTAAGGGATGCACATCGTACTTTTACATTTTGTTTTAAAAATGCTAGGCCTAAAGTCTTATCGAATCAATATTATTTATAGGCCATCGATATAACCAATAAAAAATTCAAGCCGTTCCGGGCATAGATGGGAAACTCAAATGCAGGGGTGGGGAAAATGAAATCCCCAAAAATTAAGGGGCCCGGGAAAATAAGTTTGGGGGTAGTAGTATTGGTGAGCCGGGGGTCTGGGCAAAGCCCCAGCCGGCGGAGGCAAAAATTCAAAATTTTCAAAAATTCTTAAATAGGCGTAACCCCTTTGAGCCTAAAACGTGATTTTTAAAAAAAATTGTTCAATAATAAGTAAAAAAATTGTGGAAGTAGGTACCGGTAGCAGATTGTTGCTTTATAAATGAAAAAAAAAACTCACCAATAGGCTATAATCTGCAAGGTGTTTGGGTTAACTCATTTAACCTAATTAAATTGGCACGAATAAAGGGTATTTCAAGTAACAATTTAAAATTTCCTGATTTATTTTGATATTTTTGGATTTTTTATATTTTTTTCTTGTAATATTTAAGGGGTTATAGGAAAATTTTGGATTTTGGGAAAAAAAGCAACGTTTGAGTTCAAAAGCTAATTTTAAAAGGGATTTTTAAAAAAGATTTTTTTGGAATTTTTTGATATTTGGATTTTTTGGTATCCCAAATATGGCAAAAAATAGTAAAATTTTAAATTTTCCGGGAAAAAAAAAAAAAAAAAACACTTTTTTTTGCCCCTTTTTTTCACATTTTAAATTTTCAACTTTTTCTAAAAAAAAAGGTTATATTTCGTCCTATCGCAAGGGATTAAAAAAAAAAGTGAATTGAAATTTCCCCAAATTTTTTTGAATTTTGTTGACCAAATTGAAAAAAATTTAGGTCTAATTTTAAAAAAAAACAAAAATTGTTAGCCATTATAAGGGACCGTGGTCTGAATGAGTTAAAAAAAGTTTTTTTTTTAGATCTGGGGGCCAGATGAAATTTTTTCTGCTGGGCAGGGGGGGTAATTGTAGCTCAAATTTGTAAAGAAATTCAAAACAATATATCTTTTGGGATGCCCCTTTTCTGCCTCATTTTTGGGCTTGTTGTCTTCAATTTTTTAAAAAAAAAATTTCCCCTTTTTTGTTTCCCAATTTACAACTTTTTTCGGTTTACAACTAAAAAAAAAAAATAAAAAAAATACAATTTTTTCAAATTTTGGAAAACTTTTTGAGACATGCGCAACCGGAAGATAGAACCGATTTTTTAAATTTTTTATTTTTTTTTAAGTCTCCAGAATTCCCCAAAATTTCCGCGATATTTTGACTTAAAAAAAAAAAAAAAAGATTATTTTAGGAAATTTTATTTGAATTTAAACTGTTTTTTTAAAAAAAAATCATGAAAATTTAAAAATTAGGGGGCCTTTTAAGGGGGCCCCAA
>JAMZAV010011361.1:0-19103 GCA_024449915.1 Sweltsa coloradensis | reverse complement strand
TAATATGTAAACCATACTAGAATGAGTGATGATTTCTTACAAAACTTGTGTAAAGGAACATCCTTGATTGTTCTGTGCTTTGTCTTGCAATGCCAATCACTAGGCAAAGAACGACTTATATTTAAACCTTTTTTTTAAATTACAATTTCTAGTTTCTACATTATTATCAAATGCATCATGATGCCAGAATTAAACTGTAATTTCATGACAATTACACTTTCCACAACTATCTTGGATCAATGGCAGGCCTAGCTACTATACAATAAACAATAATAGTACAAAAAAATCAAGACACACTCTTGAAACATGGAATGGTGTTAGAAGAGCATAGGCCGATGGCATGGGGGAAAAATCAACCAGGACTTATGTTTGATGCAAATGTGCCGTTACCTCGAAGTAATTGTGCTGCCATCTTGCGGAAGTCCTGTATAGTTTTTTGCAGTAGGCAACAGTGCAGTGATCACAGCAGCTCCTATGTAGAATCCATGATTTGCATCAGGTGGATATTCTTGCCACTTAAGGAATACATAGTCGAATTCAATAGAAATCTCAGTCGTCGAGTGAGCCGGAAGTCGCACCACTAGTTCCAGGTAATATGGGCGCGCTCTTTCCTTTCCCGGTATGAACTTGAGCACTTAATTGAATACAAAGCATTAGCATAGTATTCAATTAATCATAACATTGTTAAAAGAAGGTTGTTGTAAAAATAAAAATAAACTCACAAGGTTTGATTTCTTTTCCATTGGACATTATTTTCAACGTATGAAGATACACTGGGAGGAACCAGGGTATATTTTCCAAGAAAACAATATCCAAGTATTTCCAGTGTCCATTGTGTATATTCGTAACAATTCCTCCCCGTTCTTGTCCGTATCCTGCAATAGAAACACAATTTTCCACTGTAAAGACTAGCAAACATAATTAGGTGATGAAAACACTGTAAGACTAGGAAGCATGCACGTACAGATATCTACAGGCCTCCTAGTGAAAATAAGATATTTTATTATTACATACAATGAATAGTCCATGATGGAAGAAAGAGAAGAGAGAAAATTCCTGGTTCCCTCCACTTAGGAACCGGTTCGAAAACAACTACCCCATTTTTTCCATCCTTATGTATTACCGTATTGACCCGAATATAGTACGGCATCGAATACATTACGGGGTGGATTTTGGAGTAGTCAGTGTAGAAAAAATATAAAAATTCGAATATAATACGGCCCAAAATAGGGGAAAAAGTTTATTTTAAATTTACAACAACATAAGATAAACATACAATCAAACTACAAATTGTATTATCTTAAAAAAAAAATACATCCTCCAAAATGTGTTCGGTGGCTATACTATGCCTGAGGTAAGTTCAAGTGATGTTTTTGGAATCGAGTGTACGCTTCCTCTTCGCTCTGTCGAGACGACGTCAGCCAGCAGATGTCTATCTAGGTCAGTAACCGCTTGATAGCCAAGCAACAAAGCAACAGTTGTTTGAAGGTCGCATTCAAGGTTCCTTCATTCATCGCATTGACGCATTCCTTGCCGACAACACGGGGAATACACTAGGGCATACAATCTTATCAATGTCGCTGTCCGCGGTGGCTCATATGGTTTAGGCGCAGGTTCGAAGCGTATGACTCCATTCGTAATCACTCGGGTAAGTTCGACTTCGACTTGGCGAAGTGGGAGTGGCAGCTCAGTTGCCGGCCGGTTACGAGAGGGGAAGGTCTGGCTGGCATGATGCAACACTACGCGCTCTCGCCCGAGCGCGGGAGGTTCGAATGTGCTATGCAAAATGCTAGTCTGCGCGTATAATACGGGTGCTAATTTGGAGAGGAAATTTTCGGGAAAAAAACCCGTACTATATTCGGGTTAATACGGTATTATAAAAGCAAAGATGAACCTGCTAATGTAAATTGGATTGATTGATTGGTATTGCTTAATGTCTCATATTAATGCACTAAGGCTATTCGAGACAATGAGTGGTGATAGATGAGGATGAAGGGAGGAGGGGAAACCTAGTACTGGCACGTAGCCTAATCCTTTCAAAAAGGTTCCTCCACTAACCCGGACTGCCAAGCAGATGTCGAGGAGAACGAAGCCATTACACTAGCTCTCGAACTCTCCATCTGCTCTAACCAGGGGTGTGCGTGTGTTTCAGGGCAGAGCGTTCACCCACTCTCCCCCTGACCACGCTCGAAACAAGCAACTGCGGCTAAACTGGTAAATTGGAAGTAAGGCCCCAAATAGATTTAGATTCTTTCTTACCTGTGATATATCTATTGGCATACAGCACAGGTGGATGGTTTACACCATACACCTTTGATCCACGATGGATAGCTGCTATGTTCAACATGTTGATAATTTTGGTGTTCTTTATATCATATTCAGCTAGCTGACTGGTGTAGCCACCACGGATGCTTGTTACTTTAGATAATGGAGCAGGAGTGAGCTGATATGTGTTTCCAGTCTACAAAACATTAAGAAATTGAAAACATGGATCCATACAACACAATATGACGAAATCTATCAATAAAAAAAGGTCAGAAATTTTGTGTAATGAATAGAGGTAATGAGAAATGGTGATATAAAAATCCAAATTTCGTTTTATAAAACCCAAATTTCGCGTTTTTCACGATTTCATTTCAATGGTCAAAAACATATCTATTTTTTTTTTTTTTAAATCAAAATTTTAAAAAAGTTTTAAATGAAAATTTAAAAAAAAGTCCTTTAAGCCTTTTTAGTAGGGATGACATAAATTCCAATATGTTAGAAACGATCATTGTGACCCACTAATCTATTCAGAATCGATTCCCAAGCAAAAATAAATGTTTGAATGCACCATTGTTTTGGTGGACTATTGCCGCGGAGTCCGTGATACGCGTCGTTATTTAGGCGGTCTATTTCCGTGGAGCCCGTGACGTCACGAAACGATGTACCGCCCGCTGCGCGACTCCACCAAAATTCACAAAAATTCTGGACCGGCACCTCCACCATCCCCCCACATTTTGAGCTCTAAAATACTTAATTTCGCGAGTAAATTCGCGTTTTGACCAGTTTTATACAATTTTGTTCGTTATTTCGCGATATACACGAGATTTCGCGAAATTCGCGTTTTCAAAATGTGTTTTTTCCATCTCTAAATTATGTAATTCGTCGACGATATTACGTTTTAGGCAATAAAATGGATATTTAAAAAAATTCGCGAATTTCGTTATCACCATTTTCACTACCTCTAGTAATGAAGTCAAATCAAATTAATTAGGCCCTAAACAAGTTCCAAAATACCAGAAAGAGAAAAATAGCATTAGGCCTACAACAGAGAAGAAACTTGGCATTAAATCTCATACCCTGGTAATAACTGAAGGTTGATCAAATATGCATGGGTCATATCAGAAGACTTGCTTACACTAGTAAGACCTACATGGTTCTACAAGCAATAATAACTAATAATAAGCCATACCTCATTTAAATTGGAGAAGTATGATTGGAGAAGGGTCAACAGGTTGGGAAACCATAGAGAACATAAAGAACATAAAACCCAGCCTGAAGGGCTGGGGGCGACAAAACTTTTCACCTGCTGATGACAACTGCAGCTAATTTAAAGTTGTTTGTTACCTTAATCCACGACGCATTTCATCCTTCTGGGACTCATCAGGCGGATGGTGGCCACTAAAAATCAGCTAACTACATGCAAACAAAACTCACAACACATAACCAAACCTCTGGTAGGGCTACGCAAGAAGTAAATTCTGCATGCATGTTGTCATCATCAGCAAGGTTACTTCACACACCATTCATACTGGGACACACAGTCAGCACAGACAGTAAGGGTTCTCTATGCTTTCCCAACCTGTCAACCCTTCTCCAATCATACTTAACTAGCCGATAGGCATTTTTCACACTAGAAGAATGCTAGGGGGTATGGACAGGAGGGAACAGGAGTCCTATCTTTACTGTGTCAAGACACGTGATGACATAGATATGTCAATGTGGGCATAAGAGAAGAAGACTAGAACTTACCTCATTTAAAGTGACATCAACATAAATTTTGCTTGTTCTGGCAAGGGGGCATGGACCACCTAACCCCATGCCAAATAATTTTCTGAGAGACCAATCTTGCGTGCCAGTTCTGCTAGTGTCAAGTATTACCATATCATAAACCAATGACACTGTTTGACGTAGTTCTATCGACATATCCATACAGCTGCGGTCTCGACATACTGGTCTCAAATGCAGTCCTAGTGAATGGTAGTTTGTGTTATGGATATAACCAGCATTTAGTAAAGTTGCCAGTCCCCGCTGAAAAATTTAAAATAAACAAACCAAGAATTGACAAAGTCACAAATAAAATTAATAGTAACAACTACCAGCATCAACATTGTTAATGTTCTACCTTACCTTGGAATCACAAGGAAGAAGTTTTTTCCACGGAGTAAGATTTTCGGTGCACACAATCTCACGAGGAAGAGTTGAATAGCGAAGGTAAGTATTGTTAAGAGTAACATCTTCGGAAATGCCGGATGGACGGAAACTGAATTCTGGACTCAGGCTGTTAGATGCATCAATGAAATTCAATGATGCACACAGTAAACCAGAAAGAGCACCTGTCAATTCTTTCCACGATTTGTCAATGCTAAAAAATAAAAATAGCTAATTGAATTTGCGTTTGTGGTCTAATACAGAATACAGCTACAGTAGGGTATTTTCATGGGGAATTAAAGTAAATTAATATTATGTATAAGTCTGGCTAGCAAGAACTAAGAACAGTCCGTAGCCCGAGAAATTGGTGATGCATCAAGCATCACCCCCCGACCCGACTCGAGTTGGAACTGGGTGTTTGATATTAATATTATTAAATGTATACTCCCAAGTCCCAACTGTCAGTCGTGCACACTTTTTCATTTACTAATACATAATTCTTGCCCCAGAGGTTTTCAGCTTGAATAGGCACTGCCTCTGGTTTAAAAGTGATGGTTGAATGTTTAAATGCTTACAAAACTCATCCCTAGAAAAACATTAAACTTACTCTGTTGTATTATTTTTAAACCACACCCATAGTTCAGCTCCTGGTGATGCATCTTGAACAGGATATCCCCAATTCTCATGCCGCCATAAGCCTTCTGTAAGACTTATATGTAGTTCTCGAACATTAAAACGACTCACTATTTCTCCTAATGCACGTGGAAATAGGTGGCAGTGCTCAACTGAAAAGAGTAAAAGACAGAAAATAAACAAAGAGAGGCCTAGTCCTAACAGAGGAGTGGTCTTAGTTTTCAATATTTAGGCCCTACTATTGACCTGTAGGTATGAATGTGAGTGTCCTGGTCTATGAGATAGATACGGGTGTGCCAGTAGGCTACTCGATTTGTAAAGTTTTTTGCTCAAAGCCGAGCTGATGCTAACAAATTGTCAAAAGCACGTAGTTTTGTTTCACAGCACTAATTTTCATTAACAGGCATTCACAGCAAACATCTAACATCTTGTCAACAAAGCATTTTATGTAAACACAACAAAAGAATGCAACAGTGCAGTGAGCAGTAGAGCAAGGAATAGCTTAGAATGTCCTTGGGGAAAAAAGACACCCATCACATCATTTTGTAAATTGAAATTAGGCCTAGTACTGGTTCCTAGTGATAAATCACAAACTAAAAATACATAGGTCTATGGCCCTATATCAATGTTACAACACAATAGAGTAGGCCTACAGTCGATCCCACCAGACGACAACATGCCGATCCTCTAGAAGCGCTTGTGACTGTGCACGCCATTTGCTTAGACCCCACCAGGTACAGAAAATGCAACTGTATAAAACTGTTTTTAATTTTATGTACGTTTTCCAATTAGTTTAAGTAATTTTAATTTAGGGAATTTAAAAAATATAATAACAATATTTATTTTTTTAATTTTGGGGGGGGCTTGCGCGACGTTTCCGATCTACAACGACCGAAAAGTCAAAGATAAAGGGCCCCCCGGATAGGGGAAGAAGCCCGTAACCAAAAGTCGCCGCCCCACCCCGCTACCATCTGGCTCCATCCGATGTCCCAAAGTGAAAAACGGCCCTTTATGGGACCACAAACAACAAAATAACTGGAAGCAGGAGGCTTCCCCAAAAAAAACAGATGAGATCTACAGCTTATCTGAAACAAATGCTGATGATTCTGTATCTCAGAGGCTGGAAAAGGGGCAGAGAAAACGAAAAAAATCAAAGTGCCCTTTAAAACTCTAAACTATGCCACCCACACCCGGGAGAAGAGCAGAACGATCTTTTCGGCGGGGATTTTTGGAGTGAGGTAAAACCCTGGCCTCACCCTTTCACACACACATAAAAGGAGCTTAGTGGCGAAAGATTGAAACCTTTTGGACGTCGGGAGGGGAAAACTAAGTATACCATTCACATGCGTAAAACCCCCCACACAACATACCAGCTGCCCCGAACCATCAACGTGGGGAAAAAAACCCCAATCTCGTTGGCGATTTAAAGCTCCGCAAAAGGACTGGGACTAGGGTCGACTACCCAGTGGACCAAACGTACAGTTTGGTCTACTCGAACCATCTTCACTCGAGGACCCGGGAAAGGACAACAGGGCCATTTCCCTACAACTCCGAACACTTCCCGAAAATTTTCCCATGGCCAATAAATCAATCAACAATTTCCCCGGATGAACTGAAAAAAGAAAATCTCCATGCCCCGGGTTGGGTTCAGGTGATCAAAATCTGCGCCAAAAGAGCAACATCAAAAATGGCAGTATCCGACGGGGGTTTTGGAACTTCCGAAGGGCCAAATGAATGACTTTCAAAAAAAACCATGGAAAATTGGCCCCCAAACACCCAACTCTGGGGCAATCCACATCGAGATCAAAACTTTTGGGGGAGAAAATACTGGAGCTGAACGCAAACCATCCCCAGAGGCCCCCCGCAAAAATAAAAACCCCTTTTTGGAGCAGAAGGCTTGAAAATTTCAGGAAACGCAAAATGTAGAAAAAGATGAAAAAAAAACAGCAAAAGACCCCCCAGCATAAAAAAGCTTCGAAGCTAAAAAATGCCCTCACCAAACCCATCAATGAAAAAAAAGAGAAAAAAATTTTAAAAATTTTCTTTAATCTGGACTACAGAAAACTCTTACAAAGACATTACACTTCCAACTTATGGGGGGAAAAAAAGCAAAGCCAGAAGAAGAAAACGCTCTTTTCTCTACGAAGGAAATAGGCGTGAAAAACAAAGAAAGGCCGAGCCGTGCAGACACTTACCACCATAAGCACCCCTTTTTAGAAAGAACCCCCAAAATTTTCCAAAAATTCAAGTACAAGCACATCCAAAAAAAATTAAATAGTTTTTTTACCTCCCGGGAGCTGGTTATGCAATCATAAAAATAGAAAACAAAAAAGGCCTGGAACTGAAAAGATTCATGCGAACCCTTTAACATTTGGAACCTAAGGCGAAAAAAACTGTCCTTGATTTTATAAAACATTTCCGGGACCAGCGAACCCCATAAAGCGGGAAAAAATTGCCTACATCACCCAATTCTGAAGCCTGAGAAAGACGCCCCCTGACCCTGCCCGCTACCGTCCCAATTGGGGTCACAAGGCCCTTTCAAAGACAGTGAAAAATAGTCAATGAGTTGGAGTATTACCTGAAAGCAACTACACACGCCGAAGACCAGGGATTTTTGACAACACCGAGGCACCATAGACCAGCGCCTACTTTGCGCAGACGCAAAGAGAGTTTCAGCAAAAGGGGAAAACACACTGGCTGCTTTATGACCCTCTGGGGGCCTCAACTCCACCCCACCGGTCCCCGGGCAGTCAAGCAGTGATCAAAAGTAAGTACCAAATAGCATTGTCAGATGGCTCCATGACTTTTTAACAAGAGGGTATCAAGGGGGCCACAAAGGCCCCACAGCAAAACACGTAAAACCGAGCCGGAGGGCCCAAGGGAAATACGGCGCCCACCTCTTTAAAATTTCCCAAACAATGGACTCTCAAACTATTTAACGAATACCTGGCCTTGTCCTCAAAGTTTTTTCCGACGACTTTTTCATCATCTCACAGGGAAAAGCCCGTAAGACTGGAACAAAAAGGGCCCCCCCATGACGATAGTGCAGGGGGATCAAAGGCACGGCTTTAAGAAAACTGCAGCAAAACCCCTGAACTACTTTTGAGAGCACAAAACCCTTCAAGTTTAACACACTTTGATGGCAAAACGATTAAACGACGATGAGATGAAGTACCTCGGCGTGACCTTCGAAAAAAAATGACCCGGCAAAATCCACTTTTAAAAGCAGCAAGAAGGGGCAAAAAAGACTACAACTCCTTTAAAGGGTCCGGGTGTCCCGGGGCAAAAAATAGACACTCTGGCGCTGAGACAAAAAATACATAGACCAGCCATTGAGTACGGACCGAAGTCTTCCCCGCCCCCACCCTAACGCACGCCACCCGTCGACAAAAGTCCAAAATTTAGCCTTCGCGATCAGGGGGGCAGTGAAAAAAACCCCCCCAATTTTCGCCCTGGAGGGTTCAGCCAAAATGAGCCTCACCCTAAAAAGACTAGCAGCGCGCTGTCCAACTGCACGAAAAATGGGGCGCCTAAACCCCGCAAATGGGGTAACTACCCAACCCCAAAAGCAAGGCACACACAACTATGCTGAAAAAGTCCCCCAATGAAGAGTAAAAAATGTCCTATCCCCCTACAAGCACCAGTGCACCATTGATACACCGCAGAGCTTCTGCCGAAAAGCCCCTAGCCGCCCGGGAACAAAAATTGACGGCATCGAAAAAAGATGACCATCCACAAAGAACTGAAAAAACTTGCCCAGGAGAACCCAAAAAAACACTTTCCTCTTTAAGGTGGGGCAACCCTTTTCGGACGGGGTCCTACGACTCGGGGTTTCAAAAAATAACAGCTTGGGATCCATGCCCTTCGAAGAAGCCCCTCCAAGGGAGCCGGTGAAAACAACTGACGCTGAGGTTGCAGCCCCTCGCCAGGGCGGCCAAAAAATCCCCCCAGACCCCCGCCTTCCCCAAAAACAAACAAAAAATTGTCATCCTAAGCGCAGTGTCTCCCCTCCAATTTATCACCCCAAAAGCAACCCCAAACCAATCGCTGCTTTCAAAAAAACCCTGCAGCCCCGTCAGCAAAAAAACATTCGAGCTAATGGATCCCTAGCCCCGCAAGCAGGGGAATGAAAAAGGCAGACTTCTTGGCAAAAAGTGCCACAAAAGCACCGCAACCACCAGCAGCGCCTCTCTCCTTCAAAAATGTCAATACTAAGACAAATAAACCCCACAAAAAAAGATCTTTATGAACACCACAGAAGGGGACTTCACGACTAAAGAACTGGTGGACCAAGATAAAGAAAGGGCCAGACAAAGACTGGTTGAGAAAGACGGCCACCCCCCATTTCGGCTTGCAACCGGTCACGACGTTCTTGCAACACACCGCACCGTTTTCCCTTACCAACAAAACCGGCCACTGTAGACTTTGTAATTTTAGAAGCCCAACCACAGGAGCGCATTTTTCTATGCGCCCGCCCTAAAGAGTGACATGACTCCCTGCCCATGAACTGAGCAGGATAGAAAAGGAGGCAGTCTTATATTGGATAGCAAGACAGAAGAATGGCTAAAGAGGCCAACTTCGCACAAGAAAGAAAAAAAAAGTAACTGTATTGCAAAGCTAGCTACTACGCAGCAGCATTTGGCTAACCATAAACTTTGTTTGTACATATTTATAAATAAATAGTAAAGAGGCATAAGCCCCGGTTCTCCTTTCGCCGGTGTCTTCCCAGACAGTAGGCCTACTCCTCATCCATCACGTCTCAGGTAGGCCTATATAACCGGGTGGAGGGACGGGGAATTCAGTCGTACGGAAGCATCAGCGGAGTGAAGACCACAACACGTAGAAACTAAATTGATTTTGGACCAAGAAATTTGTAAAATATGAAAGATTCTGGCTGTTGAACACCATTGATCTAGGTAGGCCTACTTTATGAAGAGTTTGCAACTCTGAAATCTTCTTCTTTTCGTATGCCTTTAATCGGACATCCTACCGGTATTAGCTACAGGTTTTCACACATTTTTCACTAAAATACTCCAAAATCCAAAACCAAAAAAACTAGCTTACTAAACCAGGGCCCTAACGTCTCTATTTTGGATGAGGGTAAACGAGCGAAGCGAAGATTCCATTTCATACCTTCTGGAGAAAAAATCCGGAATGTTTTTTTCTTTCTTTTTTTTTGTATTTTTGTGTGTCTGTTAACACCCATTCCGGCTAAACCGATACTCCGATTGTGATGAAAATTTTTTGGAGGCCTGCGAAATCTCTGAACTTAGAATGCCAGTTTTTGCGCGCAATCGGTAATTTTTTTCTCCTAAAAAACGCAATTTTACGATTTTTTTCGAATTTAACAATTTCTTCGACTTATTACTCCTACATGCTTTATCCGATTGTAATGATTTTTCACAGAACCTTAAATTTTATGAATTAAGATATTTGTGTAAAAATTTGAGCGTAATCGAAAAATATTTCTCATGAAAATCAAAATTTACGAGTTTTTCTTTTTTTAAACAATTCTTTGGGCTTATAACACCTACATGCTTTATCCTATTGTAATGATTTTTTTACAGAACCTTATTGTATGAATTAATAGATAATGTTAAATTTGAGCGCAATCGAGAAATTATTTCTTATTATTTTGATTGACCCCCAAATTTAAACGTAATAGTTCATCCAAGTTCTTTTTTCTAATTAATTTAAACGTAATAACATGCAAATTTTATTTTGCCAAGCTTTTCGAGGATGCTGTTATGGGACACTGTACGTTTATGAATTAAGAATGCGCAAATGTGGAAGGGTAGATGAGCTTGGCCCTTTTTTAGATCTCATTTCTTTTGAGTGTGTAAGGTTTGGCTGTATTTCTACAAGTTTTTGGTTATGTGTGTGATTCATTACTTTTTCAAGTTCCATTGCAAAATTTATTGTTAAAATATAATAATTTTATCAAATTTGTTTTAATTTCTATGGTATTAGCAATAACAATGGGATGGTAAAATATCTAGCCCGGGGAAATTCATGTACATCCTGGGTATAGGTGGTAGCCTATAACCATGGTATAACGACGATCACGGAAATTTAAAAAACTTTCCCATGCTACAAAAAAGCGCACAACTAATGTTATTTATACCTTTCACTGCATCCACAGCCATGTAAATCAAATGATTATCAAAAGAACATCGAAAATTTGCACAGTTTTTGTTTTTTTTTTTATATAGTGGACAGGAGTTTTTCGTGAGATCATTGCCAAGAAAAGAATAGGTGTATTATTTCCGTACCGGTACATTTTTGTATAGCCTAGGTGGACAATTTATACTATTGTTTATCTGAATTAGGCTTTTAGTAATCAAAACTAGTATTTGTGCGGGGGGAAATGTGTCAGAACAAGGTTTGTGCTGGCCTAGGGTTGGCTAGGCTTGTCAAAACATGTAATGTAAGTATTTATTTTTATCTAGTTCCTATAGCCTAATGGAACTTTAGACCTACACTGTTGTATTATAAATAATTTTCTACATATCTGGGCCTAGGCCAGGGACGGTTTCTGATTGTTTTTAGGGAGTATAATGACACCTTTCTCGTTCACACAAAGAAGAAAAATTTTAAAATGTCCGCTACGGTATTTGTTTACGTAATCGCACTTTCCCGCCTAACTCTGCTTGTACCGTTCAAACAAGTGTCAAGTAACTATAGTAGTTCTTGTTGATTGTATGCCTAGTGTATAAGGCTTATTTTAAAACCTTTATTTGGAACCCTTCGAGCAAACTTTTTCAACTTTTTTTTTCAAAAGAGACTTTATTACTATAACCTTAATGTCCATGTAAAATATGAACATTGTAGCCTCACCCGTCTGGTCAGAATCGCGGGCCGATTGAAACAGACAAATTAGATGTAGTAGCAGTAGTAGCAGTAGCAGTGGTAGCAGTAGCTAACATCCTTAAAGTGATTTTGAGCATGTTTCAAGCCATTTTTTCACCAAGAAGGAATGGTCGTACCCAATAAAATTGGCATGTGTTGTCAGGTACCTAAATCCCCTCGATTGTGATAGTTTTCAAGTTCACATCACGTTACATGACGGCTAGGTAACACCTCGAAATCACCCCAACTCTGCTTGCTGTATAAGGTGCTTGAGTGTGTAGCGCGCCACGGCTTGGCTGCGGCGCCCTAACGGGCACCTAGATTCCTCTTAAGTTTTTTTCCCAATAATGAATAGGGTAAAAGTTGGAGCGTGATAAGTTGTGCGACGTTCAGCACGCTTCCACTTGCGAAACGATGGTTGCTTGTCTATCAGTTGGGCTCAAAGCGGAGAATACCCCTCATTCCCCTCGATTTGTGACGTAGTTGCTAGTAGCCTATATGTAAAATAGCGACGTTTAAAGGTTTTGTAGGTAGGCAACTTTAGAATTAAAATAGCGACGTTAAAGGTTTTGTAGGTACTTTATAAAAATAGCGACGTCTCAGTGTTAAAAAAAACTGGCCATACCAACCGAAAGGAGTACCGACAAGCCTAGGGCCGGGGCCAAAACATAACCTACATCTTGTCCTGGACCTAGGCTAGGCCAAACCCTTGCCCGAGCAAGGGTACTCTTTCGGATGGTATGCCCCAACTTAACAACACTACGCCGACATGGCGGACAGTACAAACCTTTTTCACTAAAATACTCCACCTACAAAACCTTTAACGTTGCTAATTTAAATATATAAAACACTTTCAAAGGCAAAGTACTTTCGTTTGAAATAGCGACGTTAAAGGTTTAATTGTTTTAATGAAAAAAACAGTGTTTAAAAGTTGGGGCATACCATCCGAAAGAGTACCCGAGCAAGTAGCCAGGCATAGGCCCAAGGACATATTTTAAAACTAGGCCTAGATGATATAAAGAAACCATCAAGGTTCCATCAAAATTAGGCTTGGGCCAGTGGGACTAGCTCCTACTAGGCCTAGGCCTAGACTAGGGACTCACAACTTACAGGAGACAGCTTCAAACTCCACATCCCACAACGTCGTAAATTGAAAATATGCGTACACATGACTAGTAGGCAATGGTTTTATGAACAGTTCTTCATCAAAATAATCCTTATGAAAAACGCACGAACCAAAGCTAATGCATAC
Organism: Sweltsa coloradensis; assembly: GCA_024449915.1. Taxonomy (NCBI): domain Eukaryota; kingdom Metazoa; phylum Arthropoda; class Insecta; order Plecoptera; family Chloroperlidae; genus Sweltsa; species Sweltsa coloradensis. Next base: position 5,956 of record JAMZAV010011361.1, on the reverse strand, counting down.
ACTAATAAACAAACAAATTCGTAGGAGTATTAACATTTCGACACCTTCAACGTAGCCTACTTGGAAGTTGGAACTTTGTGTTTTTCAAAGTGTCAACGCCAGTCGCCATTTGTTTTTCGCGACCACGCCTCGATTAGACGATGCAACTTCGACCGATCGATCATAGGTTGACCAGTTGATACCACTGTCGATACAACTACGAGTTTGAAATATTTGCGGGAAGGTGGTAATATCACTAGGAAAACGCTCAGTTGGACGCGTTGATAAGAGAGCACGTGCTATACAATTTATTGATGGTCCAAATTTCAACCTGATCTGAATCTTCGTACAACCGCTATCATGAGCCAAAAACGCTCCAGCTTCGTGCGACTTTTCGTTGCCATGGAAACGTTACTTTTGTTAAAATGTAATTTCCATCTACACTAGGCCTACTTATCGGATCAAAATAAAATTAACATATTTGTGACCGGACGGACATTCTAAATGATTTGGCCACCTCAGATTTTGTCGCCGTTTAGTTTGAAAAAAAAACTTTCGATTAACTTTAATGTTACTTTTGAACTTTTTGAACGATTTTGACACAAAACTAATTGCATTCAATCCAGATTGAAGCTTGCGGATGGTCAAAATTTCAACTCGATCCGAACCTCCGTTCGACCGCTATCATGAGCCAAAAATGGTGCGCAACTTTCCGTTGCCATGGTAACGGTACTTTGTTATAATGTAATTTCCATCTTCACTACTTATCGGATCAAAATAAAATTAACATATTCGTGACCGGGACGGACATTCTAAATGATTTGGCCACCTCAGATTTTGTCGCCGTTAAGTTTGAAAAAAAAACTTTCGATTAACTTTATGTAACTTTTTAACTTTTTGAACGATTTGCCACAAAACTAATGGCATTCAATCGAGAACGAAGCTTGCGGATGTCCAAATTTCAACTCGATACAAAAAAAAAAAAAAAAAAAAAACAGTGATAATTTTTTCCAGCAGAGTCAAATGGAAACGCTCGCTTCGCTCGCTTAATTATATACCTCAGAAAACTTATATTAAAACCTTTTTTTCTTTGGATTCTAACTAACTTTTTCAACTTTTTCTTTCAAAAGGTACTACATCACCATAACCTTAATGTCCATGAGAAATACTAGGAAACGCTCAGTTGGACGCGTTGATAAGCGAGCACGTGCTTTAGCTAGATCCACATTGCACATTTTTTTAAATTTAAAAATTTACGACGTTCGCGTTTCCAGTATTATTTATTATTGCCAAGGCATTTGGGTAAACCCGTGTTTAAATCTTTACTTTAAAATCCACCGCCATCTAGAGGACCTTGACTCCTTGGGAAAACTATTTAAACTCTTTGTTGACAAATAATAGACTGCTTCCTCGAAAGTATTTTGATTACTTCTAGGTGGCAGTGCATTAGAAACTTCGCGCGTCTTTTCGTTGCCATGGCAACGTTACTTTTGTTATAATGTAATTTCCATCTACACTACTTATCGGATCAAAATAAAATTAACATATTCGTGACCGGACGGACATTCTAAATGATTTGGCTATCTCAGATTTTGTCGCCGTTGCAGTTTGAAAAAAAAAAACCCTTTCGATTAACTTTAATGTAACTTTTTAACTTTTTGAACGATTTTGCCACAAAACTAATGGCATTCAATCGAGAACAAAGCTTGCGGATGGTGAAAATTTCAACTTGATCCGAGCCTCCGTTCGACCGCTATCGCGAGACATACAAACAAAAAAAAACAAAAAACAAACAAAAAAAAAAAAAAAAAAAAAAACAAAACCAGTGACTATTTTTTCCGGCAGAGTCAAATGGAAACGCTCGCTTCGCTCGCTTAATGAACGTTGTAGCTCTACCCGATTGGTCAGAATCGGCCCAAATGTCACGAAAATATCACACTAAAAAATCGTAAAAGTACGATATTCATGAGAAATATTTCTTCGATTGTACCCAAAAACGTGGCAAGTCTCAGTTCAGAGATTTTGAAGGTCCCCTCCAATTTTCATCAAGATCGTATTATGCCGTTTGCCCGGTAGAGAGCAAACAAACAGAAGGAAAAAAAGGAGAAAAAAAACACCCGAGATAAACTAGGAAACGCTCAGTTGGACGCGTTGATAAGCGAGCACGTGCTATAGCCATGGAGTTATAATAGTACCATGCTTTTAGCTAGACCACATTGCATCCACCGCCTCTAGAGGACCTTGACTCCTTGGGAAAACTATTTAATTAACTTTTTTTGTTGACCCAATAATAGACTGCTTCCTCGAAAGTATTTTGATTACTTCTAGGTGGCAGTGCTTAGAAACTTCGCGCGTCTTTTTTGTTGTCATGGCACGTTACTTTTGTTTTAAATGTAATTTCCATCTACACTACTTATTTGGATCAAAATAAAATTAACATATTCGTGACCGGACGGACATTCTAAATTATTTGGCTATCTCAGATTTTTGTCGCCGTTTAGTTTGAAAAAAAAATTCGATTAACTTTAATGTAACTTTTTTAACTTTTTGAACGATTTTGCCACAAACTAATGGCATTCAATGAGAACGAAGCTTGCGGATGGTCAAAAATTTCAACTCAGATCCTAGCCTCCGTTGGAACGTTATGGCGAGACATACAAAAAAAAAAAACAAACAAACAAACAAACAAACAAACAAACAAACAATACCAGTGACTAATTTTTCCGGCAGAGTCAAATGGAAACGCTCGCTTCGCTCGCTTAAATATAAAAATATATATGTTTTTGGAATGGTTCAAAAAGCAAATTGTTCACGATTCTGGCTTAACCCATATTCCAATTGCGATGAAATTTTCTGGGGGCCTTTGAATCTCTGAACTTAGAACTGCACGTTTTTTTAGCGCAATCGAAAATTTATTTCTCATGAAAAACGCAATTTTACGATTATTTTTATTTATTTATTTATTTAATTATTTTATTTTTTATTACGATTTTTTCGTTTAAAAAACAATTCTTCGACTTAGTAATGATTTTTTCACGGAACAACAGTAAATCGGCATAACACATGGCAGCTCAATGCACCAATTACGCTCATCCAACAACGCGACTGAAAAAGCGTTTGCGAAGCTTCCTATAGTAGTGAATCGGACCCAATATCACAGTTAATTATTGGCATCAGCTGTTCATTCTTCAACTAGACGACAATCCGGAAATGATTCAAATATTAATCGCTTGTGAGTTGTGAATCATCTGACAACTTCTGTCTATTTCAGTATTTGGTCAATATTATTATATTATGTTTAACTTTGATTTTATATTAGGCGACACCGGGGAACCTAGGAAATTCCCTGGTGTAGTCACTTTTTTTAATTTCTGTCTAAAATACTAACAAAAGTTTGCTCCGACTGGGATTCCAACCCAGAACCTCCAGCTTAACGTGCCATAGCTTTACAAATTGAGCTACCGGGACAACAGACCAAACTTTTACTAAACTCTGCTATTTGATGTGACTGTTGACTTCCATGACATAAATCCAACAGAAGACTGCAATGTAGCCGTCATAACTGAAAGATCACATGGTAAGCCGGAGGTTTTGGGTTCGAATCCCAGTCGGGGCAAACTTTTACGACAAATGCTATGAATCAATATATATATACAAAACAAAAACAAAACAAAACAAAAACAATATATATATATATAGCTAAGCGATGTCCAAACTTATCTTGCAGCATGTTATTTCGATTACAAAATTCCTTAATCTTTCCTAATCCTAGTAACTGATAAGTAAAACCTATAGGTTAAACTATAGATTGATAATATTATAGTTATTTGGGTTAAGGGCGCGACAACCGTCAGGTTATAGTACGATACTCCAGCCCAGAGCGAAATCTTCCATGCTGGTCACAACCAGCCACGGGTAAGTGGTGGAAAAGGGGGGGTTTTTCCACGACGTGGTCGTCATCGTCTTTGTTATCGTTCGTGTTGCCATGGCTATCGTCGTCGTGGGAGGTCGTCGAGGGAAGGGGAGAGCTAGGTCCCCGACGACGACCGCCAGAGCTCGCCTCTAGTTTGGGAGAGTAATACTCCTATCCTACTATAGCCATGGATGTTTGCGAGATAGACATTTTCTCTTTCCTCGTCTTTGTTACGAATAGCAGAACCATGCTCTGGGCCAAATTCTACCCCGGCCCCAGACGATATTAATAATATATAATACTGAATCGTAAAAGTAGGGTGCAAATAGCTATAGGTACCAGAGTGAAAGAGTCTTTCACTATTTCATATGGTATTGTTCATGCACATTAGAATCAAAATTCTCATGGATACGAAATTTTGTGCATTTAGTTACATTTTTAGTGGCCTCTGTGGTCTGAAATTAGCTCTCTCCCATGCATAGTGTACTAAAGCCTTAAGCCCGTATAACTAAGAGCTTTTCATCACCATTCACCACACCCCAATCGACAACTCATCATTCTCCGCTGTAAAGTTTTAAAATATCGAGCATTCGAGCTCCAAAGGAAAATAAAGAATCTCCACTTATGAAAAACTTTATAGCCGAATAAAAAATTTTAACAAACCAAAACATGGTTATTATGGTAATGATTCGTAATTAAAACCTATTTTCTGTGTTTGGCATATTCTGGTTTAGATTCGCCATGCTCATTTTGTGAAATAAAATGATTTGGACATATTTTAGTTTTATCGTCAATCGTCATATTCTTGACTCCTCCGGGGCATATAGTACGTGTTTCCTGTTAATCGCGTCAAATGTTTTTTTTATTATCAGTATAGTAACGAATTTAAATTCGATTAACTTATCAGCAAATACGAAACATAATTTGTTACAAATGTTTCGGACCGACAGAGGTGCATGCGTGAGACTCTGATTCGTGAGCTCTCGACTTCGATAACAGCCACCGGCAATCCTGACTGAAAAGTGAAAATTGACCAGTTTTTATTCAATCGTTACTGTGAATGCAAGGGATTGATTCCTTAAAACAGTTCTTCTCGAAAATACCTATCTATAGACACCTTCATGCAGTTATCAGTGGACAGGTTTCACCGTTTCACACGAGAAATTTTATTTGAAAAACTACTCTGACTCTGAGGATTCTACTCATAGGGTTTGATTGGTATTTTGCTGCTGTAAAAATATTATCCGGAGAATTGGGACAAGGCGCACTTATTCGCAGTGTTTTCACTATAATTCAAGTTGAGTGGGAGAAGGGCTGATAATATTTTGGTGTTCGGCGCGTTCCTAAATTAAATCATATTCCATTATATTTAACCCTGAAACGATATGCTCGTGTCTGCTTGTGTGATGAACTAGTGCAATGAGATAACAAATCTGCCAGTGTCACAAGTGCGCATGTGCGGAAGGTCGCGCCGACACAAAGCTCCAAGGTATGAGAACATTGCATTACCTTTAGAGACACAAGGCAAGATCTCATGCAAGAAAATGACTCGACGATTGTTGCTTCTTTCGTATATTGTCGTTGTGTTTCTGTTGTTAGTAACTGTCATCAACAGGTAAGCAAAGTAGGGTACGACAGGTGGTGGAAAATATTTACGGAAGAAAAGGGGTTTTACATACAGAAGTCTATTTGTCAACATATAGGTACCTTAGTCCCACACTAGAAACCCAAAGATGATATTTGTATTACCATTGAGTATACAACATGGTACTACTTTTGGGTTTGTACTACTAGTAGAGAATACATTTTTGAGTTGATTTTATGCACGTTTGATATTTTTTATCGTGATAAAATGTAGCTTACGTTAATTTGAAAGTAATCCAAACAGTATGCTCCTAAAATCGTGTGGTTTATTAGGCTATGTAAAATTTTGCAAACATTTCTATGTTTACATTGCATTGTATTTTATTTGCCTGACTTTGGAAAATTAAACATTTTCCAATAAAACTTGGAGCAAACACCTTTAAAAATTTTAGTTCCAACCACCTGTAGGCCAATATTCTT
>JAMZAV010011360.1:0-20439 GCA_024449915.1 Sweltsa coloradensis | reverse complement strand
AATTTCTAGTCTGTACAAAAAAATTCTGTCCAAAATCACAGTGTACTAAAGTTCAGTCCTTAACATGAAATGGCTTAAGTACTGCTCGAATTTATGAAATTTTTCCTAAAAACAATCTGTACCAAATTTACAGTGTACTAAAATAAACTGTCCCAAAATCACACTGAACTAAATTTTCACTGTCCTAAAAATGAAATGGCTTAATTTCTTGCTGAAAATCTATGAAACTTTTCGTGAAAACGATGTGTACCAAATTTACAGTGTACTAAAAACCTGTCTTAAAGTCGGTATATCAACTTGGAAAAACTTTTAATATGTTAAAGGTGTTGATGTTTTAGAACGTTGGTTAAAAGGGAAAAAATCCCAAAAATTCTGCTGTGCTCGGCAGCGATTTTAGTGGTTTTCCGGCCGAACGTGGAATGACGTCATTGTACGCCCGGCTCGCTGGCTGACTTGAGCTTCGTATGCGCGCTCGGTCCCCCGCCCCGCATAAAGAGATAACATTGCAGTATAGTATCATCATTCAATAGTGCGCTGAAAGAATGTGCATCAGCTGAAGTAATAGTGTAATAATATCGATGCTATATTATAATGGTGTATGTTAGTCTAAATATAAAATGGTGATCAAGTGCAGGTGAATATAAAAATAATAATAGAAAATAAATTACACAAACAGCTATAATTTCATCGGTTTCCAAACTGTGATAAGTTATCGTGAGCATACCAGCAACTATTGTCATACTTGTCTTTATTTTTCATAAAAAATATTTATTTTATATTTTTTCCGTGCACATTTTGTCCTAATATTGTGAGCAAATGCAGTATATGCAATAACCATCATATGTAGAATCATTCAAAATCAATGATAAATAAACAGTCATTCTTTATAGAAGAGCGTTGTGCGCGAGTTTCACCCAACTTAAGCCCCAAAAACCCTCTAGCAGACAATCACATTAGAAATAGAACTTTCCTAACACGACTGTACATGACCACAAGCTCGCACTCACATTTATCTGAGCGGTCGTAAACACCAGCGCGCAATCTGTGTTGTATACGTGATAAGTTATGCGATACTTGAGGATACTTCTTCCCACGCACTTACGCACTCGCCACTCGTATTCAAACAAAACATACCATTTCTAATAAAGAAAACACAGATGACGATAGGGTGAGATGCCAACCACCCCCCCCCCCCCCCCAGCAAACACGCACAAACACACATATCACACATTCACAACATGAATATTATATTGCTGCATGAACGTACTGCTAAAACGTTTATATCAATAAATGTTTCATATTTGGTACCTAGATCATAATGTAATGTGAATTTGACATACAAAATAACATGTTTTACACAGGTGCCCTAGAATCTTACCACAAAGAAAGACTCAAGTATCTTCCAAAGCGAGTTCACTATCCATACGAAGGAATAGAAGCACGTGGTATACTCGCTATACTTGATCATAATCATCATAACTGATAATAATTCATCATCATCATCATATCATCATCTTCATCATAATTGGTGCTCTACAAACGAAACGCACAGCTGCGAGAAATCGACTGATTGGGTCTTGAAAGCCGAGTACTTCGTAACGCGAGCCGGCCGCGGACCGGCTACACGCTCGGGTCGACTCGATGAGTGGCCGTACAGTGACGTCATTTTTAGGCCACTAGTTTTCGTGCAGTGATATTTTAAAACTCTATTTACTTAGCAACCAGATGTCCGATCAAGCTGCATCTAAGATCTATTTCCGTGAAATTGAATGGTTCAAGATATGCTATGAAGTGCTACCAAGATGAGATAATTCCTTTAAAATCACAGTGTACTAAATTTTCACTCACTGTTGAGTATTTGGTTCACGGATACTCTCGTTACCTCTGTATGGTCCATCCTAGTTTCCCTGCTTTAGAAGCAGTGTTGTCATAGCAAGTACTAGCTGTGATTCTATGAAACTTTTCTTAAAAACGATCCGTACCATATTTACAGTGTACTAAAAAACCTGTCCCAAAATCATAGTTTACAAAAAATTTACTGACCTTAAAATGAAATGGCTTAAGTACTTGCTGTGAATCTATTAAACTTTTCGTAAAAGCGATCTGTACTTAATTTAAAGTGTACTAAAAAAATTTGTCCCAAAAAAACAGTGTAATAAATTTTCACTGTCCTAAACAAGAAATGGCTTAAGTTATTCCTAGAATCTATGGAAACTTTTCAGAGAAACTTAGTACCAAAATTACAGTGCACTAAAAATAAAACTTGTACAAAATCACGTACAATGTACTAAATGTTCAAGTCCTAAAAATTAAAACTGACCAAGTACTGCACATATTATATCCACATAATATACAATATCACGATCCTCGAATTTTCCATGACAACGAGTTAGTTTTTCAAAATACGCAACAAATGTCCCCCCACCCAGATAACCTCGTTCCGCGATGTTTCGATATTTTTCAAATTTTCGGATGGAATATTTCTCCCGGTACGTTTTGAACGGGACTTTTTCTACTCGCATCGCTTGTCCCGAACATTTTGGAGAAAACAAAATGGAAATCGGGACCCATTTTCCGACTTTGTTGAGAATTTTCCGGGACGCCCAATTTTTCGGTACCACTTTCTTGGCGTCAAATTTCGCCTCGCCCGTCGGTGCCGCAGAGCCCAAGAGGGCCCGGAGCGTACCAAGAACTGTCGAGATATAGAGAAAAACAAATGTTTTTTGGATTTCCCAAAAACTCAACCACTTTTTTGAGAAATTCAAAAAAGTTTTTGGCCAGGTTGTTTAATTTGACAGATCCAGGCCCTAGCCTTGGACCGGTCCCACCGACTTGTTCGGTCCGCCCCAGCTCGAAAATCAAAACAATTTGGCCATAGTGTACCGAAACCGATGACCAAACAGATAGGCCAAAGTCGCGGAATGTCAAAAATTTGGTATTGTTACCGTGCCTAGGCATTGCCCCAGCACGCGCACCGAGGAAAAAAATACAAAAAATTCCTCATGGCAAAAGGAATTATCCTCCAAAATTTTGCCTTTCCTAGTGAAAACTCAAAATTCGCCTGGAATGTGTCCATAATGTAGTATGGCGGCTCTGACCGGCTCCACAACTCATTGGTCACGGGTTCGTTACCCAACTACTGACATCTGCACTGAATGAGCCGATTAAACCGTTCATATAATTTATAGCATGGATTTCGAGCGGGAACTACGTACTAACGGAAGTGTGGGTAGGACGACTCAGGCATAGAGGTCGATTAGATCTTTAAAAGACTTTATTACGATATAAAACCCTAACAATCGATATAACAGTTAATATCGCCAACACCGTGTAACTTCATAGAATCGTGTAAAAAACATTGTCTAAACACCATGATAAAAATTCAAAGGTGTGTGCCCATTTGCACAGGTAACTTAATATTGTGACTTCATTAAAGCAAAAACCACTGAATTTAACCCCTTTACCCCCTACATTTTAAGATATTATCCAATCAATAGTTAGATTTACAAATTAAAACATATTTATTTTCTCCAACACCTAAGAATATTTATAATTTGATTAACTTACAATTCTAAGTATCATCTTATTCTACTGCTATCGGCTCTTCGTTCTGTTTCTTACTCCCCTTAACCTTACCGATTTTCAGCTCTTTATACTTCTAACTCGTTCAATAATTAGATCATTTGATGTAAAGGCTTTTCTAGAGTGGTCATTCTCTCTGTTTTCCATTGGCTTGAGGACGATTGTGCGTGGCCTTGGGTGCCAACCTGTACAGCTATACTATGTGTTTTACGTCTAAACTTCCAAGAAATGCGACTAATGATATTTAAATGACACTCGTACCTCCTCGCGACATAGCTGGGCAATGTGAGTACATGAACATTAGGCTAAACTTATATAGTTGTGTACGAACTTTGGCTCGCCTTGCGCAAATCGTCTTTCTTCTGGGAATATTCTACTGTTTTATATTACCTGGATTCAATCCAATACTAAGATTCACATTTTTAGAACATATTAATACAGAGATAAAAAATTCCGCTCTATACATAGCTCATTCCTCTAGTTAAAGTTTTCATCGTATTACAAAATGATGAAAACTTTTACGATAATCAAAATCTAAAAAATAATATTACCTCTACATTGTATACCTAAACATTTTCAATATAAAACTTGTGTTAACAACCTATACCTCTACATATTATACATATACAAATACACATATAAACTCGTGGTCCATGAACTTTACTATGCTTCTAATCACGTCCATAACTCGTAGACATGACCCGCAGCTGTCATAAGTGTTTTTGTTTTTTGAAGTTTCACTTCACTGTTTTGATCAATGTCCATCAGCTTGAGTAGGTAGTCGCAGTCATTTGCAGTAGATGCGAGTCGAAGGTCGTTCTTCAGTCTGCCATGTTTATACTTGCTCGGTTAGAAAGATTGATGCTGCCAACTTGCATCCATAGTCGAACTCGTTCCATGTCGCATGAAGAGTTCCTGTCGGGTGGGTAAGTTTGTCGATGCTTGCAGTGCTCGTGGTAGTTTACTTTGAAAGCTGCTAGGCAGTCTTCTCGTACCCGGCATCCTGAAAAAAGAAGTAGACCCAGGGACGGCGTGCGCCCTGGTCGTTGGTGGAGCATTAATTTTGTTTCTCCTGATTCATAGCTTATATACTTCTCGTCAGTGCAAGATAGGGACTAAAAACTGTGGATGACTACTTTCTAGTGGTGAATGAATGGACAGTGGAATTATCATTCGTATAAACAAGGTTATTAATGGGTGAAACCCTTCAACCAATTAACCAATGAAACAAACTTCCCCTATAATGGCTCTGTTACTTGCTGGTAAAACATACTCTGACTGTGATTTAGTACCGGTAAGTATAATGTTCACTCGACAGTATGTGTGTGACTTGAATTACTTGCCTTATCTTTTCGTTCTACTATCTTCTCAATTTGTAATGCAAAATTGTTTACCTTTAGTTTTAATAGTTATGTGCCCAAGCTCTGCCAAATGTGGGCAATTTCATTTTTTTTTTCTCTCTAAGTTCTCTGTCCTTGTTGATTACGTTATTAAATGCAATGATTACTTGATTCGCGTTGATTCTGGTATGTAATTTAATTACTATCCAAGGGATATTCTCGTAATCCAACATGTGTGGCCTAAAAACTTTTTATGCTCTTATACAGGGTGTCACTGTCGTCACTGTCATGACTACTTCACTGCCTTGTTAGTAATCATCATTCAAGCTTGCAACTTTTTAAAGTTTGCAGAGGGCTTCCATTCAGCTTACGGTCCATAACGACTCTCATGGCCTTCACTCATACTTTGAACGTTTGCGAGCAATTACGCTTCGCAGGGATGAAAAGAAGTTCTATCAAGGTCCAATACCCATTAGTAATAAGTATATTCATTTACCGCATTCATACAAAAAGGTTGGGCGTGCTACCCTGTTTCATCCTCTTTTTTTTTTTTTTTTTTTGTTTACGTCCGTTTTTTTTTTTGTCGTTTGTTATTGCCGTAAACTGAGGTTCCAAAAATTCCTTGCATGTGAGTAACGTTATCCTTTCTAATTTCTGTACAGACATTTTATCAGATATGACCTGATAACATATAATCTGCCTCAAATCAAATTATTCAATTATTGCATTTTTGTTTTCAATTTAAAATTCCATTTTTTTTCCGTTTCATTACAGCTCTAGTATGTTGTTACTCTAAGTGAAGATGTGGCAACTTTGATAGGTTGTGTTTCTATTTCCCATTAAACTTAAAATTGTGCTAATTGATCTTGTTCTAACACGTTTATTGACTCCATAAATGACAATGTATCTACTCAATGTTTACTTCCAAGTTGTCCTAATGTCGATTGTGGTGTGATACACCGTTTATTATTTTTGTTTCAAGCCTAAGTAAATCAAAATTCAAGATTCAGTCACATAGTTTTAAAATAAACCAATGTCATTTTCACTATTTTACCGAAATTTAACTCATGCTATTAAATCTTGAAGAGTGATTAATATAAAGTATAATACTTACTGAATGAAGTTCCATTCTTGTTGTCTCGACATCTCATCGGATGGTAGTCCTGTTCCAAAAAGGTACTCGTTCTACTCGACCTGCTTCACTGTCCTGATCGTTTCGGGATGTTGCAATATGTAGCTGTTTTAGTTGTTCATCTGTAATTAGAACCTTTTAAAACACTATTCATGACATAATTTTCAATATCACTTTCGTTACGTTACTATCCACGTTCTCTGCACATCTATAGGCTATCGTCGCGATGACCCAATCGTTTCTTGCCATTAAACAAGTCCTATAGCTCAACCTTTAACACCCATTGCTCACTAATAATCTTCACATGGTAAATGTCCAATTCAACTAACTGACATTTTTCTTTATCCTCTTCCTCTCATACGGTCTCGTAATTTCATTAACCATAACGACGTCTTATGATACCAATTCGTTGTTCGAAACAACAATATACTAAATAATTGCTTTCACTGTATCGCTACGTGTCTGTACACGTATCAATAGTCTTACATTATATTTTAACATATTTTCCTTAAATCTAATAACATTTTAATATTTCACCATATTTTGATGTACATAAACACAATAAATATATATCTCTGCACAAGTTCAGCAACTTAAATATCTGCTTTATAGTGAGTATTGACTAGTATGCAAGCTAGTACAATGTGGGTTCCATTGTTCTCAACGCGTGTTATATTTTGTCTCGTGCTGGGGCAATGGCTAGCTAGTGGCCTCCAGCTTTAGATTTCGGAATTACATAAACTTGTCAAATCAATCCATATGACCCTACAATTATATTCTTCCTAGGCTTGCTTCTCCCTCAACTTATTACTGTGTGTTAATCTCCCACCCCCCCCCCCCCCCCCCGTCGTTCTCTCATGTTTACCCATTCCAACTTTACTGTTCATTCTACATCCATTTCCATTTTTATTTTATTACGCAGGCTACTGTTTACAATGCCGGTAACTCTGCCAGTCCTTTATTCTGGTGTCTAAATAATAATTTTCATTTCTATCATAATTCCCCTTTATCCATCTATAATCTACTATTTGTATTTACAAAAAAACCTATCCTTACTATTTCTTACATGTATTATTATTCTCTATCTCATCATTTATTATTTATACAACTAAATCGATTTGTTAGCGTATCCCCGAATAATTCTTAATTAAGCTTAAACCCATAATTAATTACATCATAGTCTACTATTCGCTATCCATGTTTTAACTAAATATTTTACTTTACCTTCCTGTTGCAAACATCTTACTATCGTCTACTTTCTCTTTCATTACTTATTTCTCACACTCATCTCTTTCTACCTTCCTATTTTTATACAATATGCTTTAGCTAATCTTCGTCCTTACTAGTGGTTCCAAACTTCGAACGAGATCTGTGCGTAGGTTGTTCACGTCCTCGACACTTCTTAATACTGTGTTCGTCCTTCAATATCATCGTCTTCGTCCTATTTTAATTTACAACTTTCTTGTCGGTTCTCATCGTCCTTAGCGAAAAATCCTAGCTCTTAGTCTCTTTTCGTCTGCTTTCTCAATATGATCTAATGCTTCTTCTCCTCCGCGAACGTACATGGCTTTAACACGATTATGCGTGTATTAACTGCGTTCTGCCCTTCCGTAATGTCCTTTATTTAAAAATAACAGGCGAACGAACTTGAATTATCGTGTGGTCCAGTACACAAACTGAGCAAGCTTCTTTGTTCGTACCAGGGCGTAATCTAGGTGTGTTATATACACCCAACTATAGGAACACTTTGTCTCCTAGTCATACGTGACTGGCTTAGTCGACGGTGTTGTAGTACTCATGTTGTCTATCCGCTTAACTAGCTCTTTCTCCTTGCTTCTCTGAATGTGTCCTGTAGGCGTTGTATCAGCTCACTACTGAGTTTACATAACGTGATAACGCGTCCTTGTTTTCATGGTTTCAAGATTGCCATCAATGGTAGTTCTACATCCACGGCCTAATTCCATGAAGAAGGGTGACTGGCCCGTATCTGCGTGAGGTGTAGCGCGATAGATAGCATACAATATGGTAGCCCATTGATCCCAGTCCTGTTTGGTCTGGTTTAACATAATGCGATAGATACTCCTCATATGTTCTGTGTTGTCTTTCACAAGTAGAGTTGCCACTTTGAGTTACGTCGTTGTTTGTAGCTTTTTAATGCGCAACAGAGCACAAAACTTCCTTCAGTAATTATCTATAAAGTTTTAGTCAGCAATCGCTAATTAAATGGTTCGGGATCCGGTGGCGTGAAAACGATTTGTGTTACAAAATGCGATTCGCGATGGTTTTTGGCGGATTGGTTGCGAGGGCCAATGCATTTGGATATTGGTGGTTTAAAATGGTCTACAAAGGTAAAGTAGGTACTTATTTCCAGACAAAGTCGTTGTGAGAGGGCCCACAATGTCCAGAACCCCGCACCATTGCATTGGTTTGGCGTCTCTGGAAACTTCTGTAGGGGTGCCTTACGTAAGTGGGGCGACGTCTTTCGTCTGTTACACGAAATGCATTGTTCTGACATGCTGGCGTGATGTATTGGTCCATTCCTGTCCAATAGAATCGTGTGTAATCAATTCAGTGTGCAAAACGTGTGTTACTCCGTTATGTCTGCCCATTGGTGCATCATTGAAATGTTTTTAGTATCTTTAATACATAGTCCTAGGCCACAATAGTTGGGTCCCTCTTCTGTTTGCAGTTCTTATCTTGTACAACAATCCGTCCTCGTCCAGGGCATACGTCTCGTTTGCTCGTTTGTCCTTAGTAAACTGAGCTATTACGTCCTTTAGAGCAGGGTCCCTTCGTTGCTCGTCTCGTTATCGGTGTCTATCATAAATGGCTCAACTCGGGGTGCAACTGCACTATGATATTCTGTGACAAAATGTCTGCGTTCGTGTTCAATTGCCTCTCTGTACTTGACTGTGAAGTTTAAAATTACTCAATAGAATTGACCCATCGGGCTAATCGTGAAGTTGGATCTTGCAATGAGTATCACCATACTAAAGGCCGGTGACGCAGTATATGTGAAAGGTGATTTCCATATAGGTAGCAGTTAAAATATTTTATTCCAAACACTATACCTAAACAAAATTCTCTTTTCTGTCACTGTGTAGTTCCTCTCTGCGTATTCAATACTCTGATGCATAACCCCAACTGGTTTCTCTATCCTTCTGACATCGTGAGAGTACAGCTCCTACTGCCGACGTCCGGCGTCCGGTGGAGTAAGATTGAACTCTTTATCAAACATAGGGAAATCAACACTGGTTCCTTGCATAGCGCATCTTTGCGTTTTGTAAATGCCTTTATCTTGAGCTTCTCCATTCAAACGCTGTTCTTTCCTTGTTAGTTCTGTTAACTGCTGGCTAGCGACGCTAGAATTTATATGTCTTTCTATAATACCCGACATTCAGCGAAAAGGCCCTTTACTTTAGTCACATCGGTTGGTCTAGGATACTCCTGTATTGTTTGACTTTTACGTGGATTCTGTTAATTCCATCTTCAGACACAAAATGGCCTAATAGTCCAATTCGGTTCCAGAAATGACATTTCAATGGGTGTGTAATTTCAAATTTGCATCTCTTAGTCTGTCAAAAACCTTCTCGAAGTCTGCCTCGATGTGTGCCTCTATGTACGTGAATGCACAATTACGTCATCGATCATAATATAAAAACACTATGCCAACGAATGCCTATGAGTCCTGATAAACACGAGTCCATTAGGTTTTGGAAAAATCGCCCGCTGAGTTTTTCATTCCCATCACCACATTTCCGGTGTATTGTAGGTGCCTCTCCCGGTACAATAGCACACTTTTCTTTGTCCCAGCCTATCAGTACCTGGTGATAACCCTGATTGAGATGCGAGGACTGGAAAAATATTTTGACCTCCTAGTGTCCAGTGTCTCGTTATATTGGAAGTGTCCAAATTTGAGTTTCGTTACACTATTAATTTCCCCTCATATCTGCTACGACACGATACCCTACTGGTCCTGGGCTGACCGTTCTGGTAGTGAGTTGCTGGTTTATCGACGAGAAGCACAGGAAAGCTCCATTCACTGTAGTTGGCTCTAAAATTCCCTTTCCTATGTCCTGTATGCATTTGTCAAGTATAGCTCTCCTTGAATGGGTATCCTGTATGGAGGGTCGTTTAATCGGGCTGGTGCCTTCTAGAAACTATAATTTGGCTGTACCTTGGATGGCATCCGAAAAGTCTCTTCATCTTGTGAAAATAAATCAACATACTCAGTTTTAAATTCTTGCATCTGTTTCTTAAACTGGTCCTGTCAAATGGTCTAAGTTCCACATAGTTTCATTTTCTTGCTGTGGTAGGCTGTTCTTGCCTTGGTCTGATATGGAGGTAGCGTTCCCTTTTCTTCATTTGTTCATTCCTCGCTCCGAATTCGAATTCAATGCTTCCCATCAGAGTGTTCTTGGGTATCTCTATGGTCCTGTTTGCGTAATATCATGATGTGTAACTGTACTTATGGTCTTCTCTTTCTGGAATTAATGAGCGCGCAAATAATATGCCTCTATGCTTTAGCATTTGCTGGTTCAAACAATAAACACATTCCCTTCACTTCATCGGGTGTGATCGCGATGAACCTTCGTTGTTATACCTCACAGAGCACCTCCGATCGAGGCTGGTATAGTTGTTCTTTCTTTTAATCGCCACTAACCTGATACATTAATTATTTTGCGTTCTGTTGTTCCGTGCTCGTAACATCGCGGTGGCTCAATCACTTCGCTGGTTGCAAAACTGTTGTAGGCTGTGTTGTTCTTTCGTAGATTCCGTCTTAATGGTCGTTTCCGTGTTGCGAATTTGGTTTTTATATCCGCTGTATTCTGCTGATTTGGTTGTAATTCGGGAAATTTTAGAATTGGTTACTCTGTGTCTATTACGTTGATTAATGAGGTTAATTGCTGGGGTTGCCTTGACATAGGCATTTAGTTGCTCTTGCTCTAACTGGTGGGGTTCCTAGATTTGTTCGTAAGCTTGATATCTATAGCAATCTTAGTAATTCACATGTATTGGTCGTTGTGGATATATGAATTTGTATTCATGCAAAAAGTCCTTTCGATCAACTCCGTCTACGTCACCAAACATGTAGTCCCTTCCTATGACGAATGGGAGAACAAGTAAAACATCGTTCCCTAAGTTCAAGTGCCGAAACTGTTTTCGCTGTGGTCGAAAATGATCTCCTGTTGAAGCATTACAATAATTTGATCAAATGGGTTCGAGGTTCGGTTGTCCTCCTGTTCTAACTATCCCTTGCGTATTACTGAAACAGTAGCGCCACTATCAAATAAAAAGTTTCACAGTCGTTTAGTTCCGTTCTTATATGCAACACACCATTTATAATAAATCCATTCTCTTGCCAAAATTTTCGAGTATCTCGTAACGTACCATGCGGGGCTCTAATTTTTTCGGTTCCCGTCCTCCGCGCCAAACGAGAAACCTTTGTCGTTTTTGCACTTGATATCGGCTTCCCTTTGTTTGCGAAGGCAATCACGCTGTACAGACCTGGTAGATTACAATAATACATCTGTTATGTTTGATTCGGATTTGAAGTAGTTAGGACCGCGACCTTTCACTTGTTCGTCTGGCTGTCGTACGTCCTTCGGGTGAAACGTCCTGCGTGTTGACAATTGCGTGCAAAAAGGTCCTGGGGCATTACAATTATAACATCGTTCTGTATTGTTCTCCGTTGATGGCAGTCTCGAGCAGTAATGACCGAAAATTACGACATTCATAACATGTATTGAACCTGACGTTAAAGTTCCAGTTATTTCCCTGTGTCTTGTTATTATCGTTTCTATTATTGCGCATTCCATTTGGCCTCTCGGAAGTCCTTGTCTGCATATCTCGCATGTTGGGTTGCACTGAGTTGCATGGTATAGTTGAAAACTTGTTCGTGCTACTGTGTTGAACACCACTTCTTATCCTGGTTAGCAAATCATGTTCATGCTCTTCAAATCGCTATCTTTTGAATGCTGTTGCGAATGTTTAGGCGATTCAACAAAACGAATTCTTTGCTTCTCGAAACCGCGAAGGAATTGCGGCCAACAATTGCCTTCTATAGCAATTTCAAACGAATGTTATTTTTCCGCCTCTCTATCTGCGAAATAAACTCGAATTTTGTCCTTCCTCCTTAGCGCGTCGCATACTGTGTCTATTGTTTCTGGTTGGGTCGCTGCAACAATTATTAAAATCGCTGGATAGTGAGAATTATGCTTCTCGTTCTTTAAATCGCGGAGTCAAGCGTGCTTATGCTTCGTAATTAGTGCAGAGTGTGAGCTACGGTTTCTAATTGAAATATTCCTTAGCTTCGCCCCTTCAGCTTTAACCACAGTTATTCAGTTGCTGTTCTGGTGAGCCATCCCGCTAACAATGATGCCCTATCTATGATAAGGAAAAAGTCCTTCAAGTTTGCCTGATTTTCCCCAGAAAGAAAACTTTCGATTAAGAAGAAGTCCGACACATTCTAGAGGGAACCTCATCGGCTATCGGTTTTACTACAGGCATTAATAAATATACCTGATCTGTTCTACGACCGGTTAAAAATGCCTCTTCCCTCGTTTCACACAGCCAGTCCAAGTGCACTTCGTTAACAATACGTTTTCATGTCCCCCACCCCTTGACACTGTTGACTTCCCCCAGAAAAATTTTAACTATACACCAAATCACTGAGCTAATCCCGAATAACCATTGCCCCATCACCATCCCACGCACTGCTGTACAGACACACCCCACCTCGTCCCAGTTCCATGGCGGCTCTGACCGGCTCTCCACAACCTCCTGGTCACGGGGTCGTTCCCCAAATACGGACATTGCACTGAATGAGCCGATTAACCGAATACATACTTAATTTGATAGTTGTATTGGTTTCGAGTGCCCCGGGACCATACGTACTCCAAATATGGCCAGTAACGCGCAGGAGTTCCCGCAGACGACTCCAGGCATGATAGCTCGATTACGATCACCTCTTGAAAGACACTTTATTACGATATAAAAACA
Organism: Sweltsa coloradensis; assembly: GCA_024449915.1. NCBI lineage: Eukaryota > Metazoa > Arthropoda > Insecta > Plecoptera > Chloroperlidae > Sweltsa > Sweltsa coloradensis. The sequence continues at coordinate 7,383 of JAMZAV010011360.1, read as the reverse complement.
TAAAACAATAATAGAACAGTTAAATATGCCAACACCGTGTAACTTCATAGAATCTCTGCGTTACCACAATCCTATCTCACCGCTCGCTCCTCTCACACCCCACACCATGGACAAATTACACACGCGACCACATGTGTGCCCATTGCCACAGGTAACTAATATTGTGACTTCATTCTAAATCAAAAACACTGAATCTTACTCATCATCTCAACCGATTTATTCGTATCTATCCAATCCAATCCAGCCTTAGAGATTACAATTAATAAACATATTTATTGTCTCAAACACCTATAGTAAATATTATAACTTGATTAAGCTTACAAGCTCTCACCGTTATCATCTTCTTCTACTGCTATCGGCTTCTTGAGTCTGGCTCTTATCATTACCCTACGTTTTTCATGACCTCTTTTATACTCTAAAACTCGTTCACTAATTAGATCATTTGATGTAACGTTTCTAGATCATTCCTCTTGTTTCCATTGGCCTGAGACGATTGTGCGTTGGCTTTCGGGTGCCAACCGGTACCAGCTACTACCTAATGTGTTTACGTCTTAAACTTCCAAGACAATGCGTAATAAGATAATCAAATGACACTCGTACATCTCCTCGCGACACGCGGGCACAATTGTGAGTCATGCAACATCTAGGTCTAACTATATAAGTTGGTTTACGAACTTTGCGCTTCGCCTTGCGCGCAATCGTCTTTCTTCTGAATATTCTACATGTTAATAATTACCTGATTCAATCCATTACTAAGATTCACATTTTTAGAACATTAATACAGAGATAAAAATTCCGTATCTACTACAATAATAGAAAATTTCGGGTCCGAATAGGCCTTTTGCACTTTGGTGTATAAACAAAAAAATGAATCGTCGTAAAATGATCTGAAACAAATTTACAGTGACTAAAAATCTATTGTAACCAAAAAATCACAGTTACTTAATTTCACTGTCCTCAAAAATGAAAGTATTAAGTACTTGCTCGTGAATCTGTTGAAACCTTTTTGCTAAAAAATCTGTACCAAATTTCGACAGTTACCTAAAAAATAAACTGTACCAAAATCACCAGGTGTACTAAATTTACACTGTCTGAAAGAATGAAAGTCTTAAGCTACTGCTCAGAATTAGGAAACTTTTTGTTTTAAAACGATCTGTCACACAATACCTGTGTTAGAAAAATAAAACCTGTACCAAAATTACAGTGTACTAAATTTTCCACTGTCCTAAAAGTGAAATGGCTAAGACTTGCGTGAATCATGAAACTCCTTTCGTAAAAAAGATCTGCACCATAATTTAACAGGTGTACTAAAAATAAACGTACCAAAAGCACACGTACTAAATTTTTTACACTGTCCAAAAAGGAAAGGCCTAAGTGACTTGCTCTGATCTCTGAAACTTTAGCTGGAAAAACTATCTGTCCCAATTCTTAAGTGTACTAAAAACTTCATAACTCCTGTACCAAAATCACAAACGGTCACCGAAATCCACGTTCCTAAAAATGAAATGGCCTAAGTACTTGCTTTGTTTTACGAAACTTTCGTTAAAAATCTGTACCAAATTTGCAGTGTCCTAAAAATGAAGTGTGCCAAAATCTCACTGTCCTAAAACCATGTTTTTGACTTGGGTAATACAATTGCCAAAGGGGAGTGTCTTATCCCCACCTCTCACCTGGTACAGTATCAGCAAGAACACAGTAAGCTAATGAGCTATTTCTTCACTCGGTAAAGCAGTTTAGGACAGTGTGTTTTTAGGACACTGACTTTTTAGGACACTGAAAATTTAGTACAATCAGTGACCAGCCGCCTGGGCCTGTCCGCAAGTCTCTACATCAGCATGTAGAATGCAGTCATCCTTCAAACGTGCCACATAGTCAGAATATTTTAGCAATAATCCTTCTCTATATTGAAAAATAAAACATTTTGCCATACATTATTGCTTTTTTATAGATAGAACTTCCTTTTTAAAGTATTAAAGTATTTTTAAAGTTAAGGGGTGATATAAATTATATCATCACAGATGGAGTTGAGTCTTGTTTCAATTAAGACTTCCTGGATTAGCGTTGACTGTTGGAAGGGCGAGGAAGTTTCCTCGTGCGATGTGTTGGGCTCACGACTGTTTGTCAGGGAATAAATAAATAAATAAATACAATTCTACTACGCCAGCTACAATGATGGTGGGGACCACAGAAAATTTGTAGAACTGATTGTATTCAAACAGATAGGTATTCAGTACAATTTATTGGTTGTATATAGTTCGCAATACGATATTTAGTTATTATTAGCAGCAATTTAATAGTGGGGAAGTTAATTTTGATTTGAAAACATATTTTTACTTCATAACCTCACTTTTACCAGATAGTGCAGCGTCAAATGGTCGTATATCGTATTCCCGTGCAATTTTTTGGTAAGAATATAGCACCATATGTCGTTATGCTCAGGAGGCCTCACAGAATATGAATCGCTTTGGTGCCAGAGCGCCGACCGCGACTGGGGGCGGGAACGCCGCCCCCAAGTTTGACCACGCTCGGGAATATAAAACGCTCAATAACAGCCAAACGGTTGATCGGACAACAAAGAATCAAGACACAAATTATGCTTAAAATGGATGGATTTAGGTAATAAGAAAGTAATTCATTTTCGCCTCCCGCAACTGGAGGATGCAGGGACGCCGCCCCCAAGTTTACCACGCTCGGGAATATAAAACGCCCAATAGCCAAACGCTTGATTGGCCAACACAAAATCAAGAGGCAAATTATGTTTAAAATGAATGAATCATGTCATAACATAATGATTTATTTTCGCCTCCCGCAACTGGGGGGTGGGGACGCCGCCCCCAACTTTACCATGTTGTGAATATATAACGCTCATAACAGCCAAACCGTTGATCGTACAAAAAAGAGGCAAATTATGCCTAAAATAAACGAATTAGGTCATAAGATAATAATTTTTTCCACCGCCCGCAACTGGGGGGTGGGAATGCCGCCGTCAAGCATTGCCACGCTTTGGAACATACGCTTTAAACAGCCAAACGGATGATTGGACAAAAATATTGTAAGATTCCGACTATGTGTCAATTTAATGGAGCAACATATTTATTGCCGTCAGTGATGAAATTAAGAAGCACGTAGTACTCAAGTTATGGCATAAAATTCATTCTGCAATACTTATTTTCACACACAAACAGTGAGTAGTATTGATGGAAGTTGGATTGAAGTTGAGTTGTACGGTCCTTGTACAGTCACAAATACTCGATGGGAAACATGTTAAACGTAGTATTGATGCCCATTTAATTTCATTACACGCATCACATTGTCTGTTCATGGAAGCTTTCTTTAAAAAATATCCTGAACTTGAAGCCCCTTGCAAACGTCAAGCGCGGAGTTTGAAGAAAGCGTGCCAAACAGGATACAAAGATGACATCCGAAGTGTACATGCAGAATTTAATGACACCATGTCAGGTCTGAAGTGTTGTCGGAACTCATTCACGAATTCCAAAAAGAATGTTCTTCTCGTCCCGTGTTCAAATCGTTAATTCAACACATGCAAATGTAAATAGAACTCTGTCTTTTCACAATATTAGTACGCTCTGGTGATTGTGAATTACACCTCAAAGTAATAGATGCAATGACAAAATATTTCTTTGCTCGCGATAAACTTAATTACGCAAGTGTTATTCCATTGTATTTAGCAGAGATGGCCGAGCTACCTACAAAATCATTTGAAATATACGACAATTTTATTGCTGTAAACTGGGTTGTAAATAAAATCATTGTTCAGTTTTGTTCTATTATGCACAATGCAAAATGGAATTGCAGGCCTTTCATTGAATCCGAATGCACTGACTCGCTTCTTTCTAATTGCTCCTGAGTTAGATGACACGATTAGTACTAGAATAAAAGAAGATCGCAGGCGTAGTTGATCTATCAACTAATATACACCACAATGACAATTGCTCATTTTTGAATAGACAGCAATAACATAGACACTCTCACTAAAACACTGAGAGACTTGCCATGTAATCCATTTCTTGATGACTCTACTCAACTCATCAATATAATCACAAAAAGAGTCATGCCTACTAAAGTTCAACACGATGTTTGCAGCAGAAACGTCATAGGCCAAGAAAAATACGTAGTTTTTGTTGATTACAGGATAACATCAAGCAACGACAATCTATGGTCATGAAGAGGTTAAATCTTCAAATGTGGAAAAATGCAGGAAATAAAATTGCTGTTGAAACCAAAAATGAATTAGTCTAGTTAAAAGAAGATCGAGCATTGTTCTTGAGGTAACTTTTTGTTGCCCGATCTAGACCTGATGTAGACCTTCACTTGACTGTAGGCTCGTATGAGTTATCAGTGGTTCCAAGAGCTTTGTCTTCCGCAGATGGAACTATGCACCATTGCTCAAAAAGTGTTCTAATGGGGATTCTTGAGAAAATTCCAAACGATTCCCAACAGCAAGACTTCAATGATTACGAAAGTGGTTCAATGCGCGTAGCTATTGTTGATAGTATGGCCGAGGTACAAGCGTTCAAGCAGACAGCGGACATAACTAGATGCAGTGAACTGGCCGATAAATTTGTGAAGCAGCTTGATCATAGGTACATGAATGATGTAATGCACGTCGTGTTTGATCGTCATGATGTACCAATGTCCCTAAACCCTAAAGTCTGCAACTCGTGACAACAGACTATGTGGAGCTAACCCTGTGGCTTACAGGATGGAAGATAACACTTACGTTGGCCACATTCAGATGAAAAAAACTCCTGTCACACAATTCCACAAAAAAATAATTGACTGCTTACTTATCTGAAAACATTATTGATCACGCAGTCCTTACGCATAAGAAAGTTGTAGTGGCATGGTCAAATCAAGCTAAATCGAACATAATAGATTCGGAGCACTTAAAAAGCTCGCAAGAAGAGGCCGATACAAAGATGTTCCTTCACGCTGTTGATGCAACTGTTCAAGGAGCATTACAAGTACATATTTTATCCTCCGGACACCGGTGTATTTGTTCTTGCCGTCAGAAGATATCCCGATCTATGAATGAACTCAGCGTGTGTTACTGGAAGAGGAATTAAAGAAAGAGTTATTCCACTGGTTCCTACTTACAATGCACTAGGTGTAAAGAAGGCAGCGGCTCTTCCAGGATTCCATGCCTTTTCTGGAGCAGAAAACACTGGAAGCTTCGTAGGCAAGGGTAAAAACAGTCGCAATTACGACTTTTAACAGTGTTTTCAGATGACGTAATAACTGCCTTTGTGGACCACGGAACGACATCAGAACTTGCGAAAAGTGTTGAAAATTGTTTAAAAACCGTTCACAAGTATGATGTATGCACCGTCAAGGGTCCGTCGATTCCAGATATTCGATGGTGGCTTTATCACAAAAAAAGGATTTAAATCTGAGAAACTCCCTCCCACAGAAGCAGCACTTGACCAGTCTATCAAAGAGCCCATCTTCAAACCCTAAAATTGTAAATTTGATATAATCGCAAACCCCCTCGAACATGACCCAATGAACTATGGCTAGAAGCGGGATGGAGAACTATAATATAACTATCACCACCACATTGTCACCGGCACCAGATGCAAATTGTGTTTGTGTAGCTCATTGCGGTAATGGGAGGTGCAAATGGAAAAATAATGGACTTTGGTGAACTGAATTGTGTAGTTGTCCCGAGATAGAAGATGGCTGCCTGAACGCTGGTTCCTCAGATGACGAGAAAGAAGAAGATGAAGAAAACAACACAATACAACTCACGGCTCTGATGTTATAGTTGAACTTGTAACTTTATATTGTGGAAACATTGTCTTCATGTCCTACTCCTAAGTCCTCCTACTTCTATGTTATTTCCTTCGAGCTGCTTATGTCTTTTGTATTGTTCAATGAGCCATTTATACAAAACGATGAATCAGTCTACATTAATAAAGGTTCAACATTGCTTTTTAACATATGAATAAACATCAAATCCCATACAATTGTTTTTACTTGTATTTTTCTACAATTAACTCATTGCCGATGGTGTTATAATTATTATTTTTATCAATAAATCAATAATTTTGCGACTTGTAAAATAAATTATTATCTTATAATCTTAATTCATTTATTTTAAGCATAATTTTCCTCTTGAACTTTTTTTTGTCCGACCAACGTTTGTCTGTTTTGAGCGTTATATATTCGCAAGCGTGGTAAACTTGGGGGCGGCATCCCTGCCCTCCCTGTTGCGGGCGGCGAAAATGAATTAGTATCGTATTACCTGCATCTATTCATTTTAAGCATAATTTGCCTCTTTATGTTTTGTATTCCAACCAACCGTTTTGGCTGTTATTGGGCGTTTTATATTCCCGAGAGTTGTAAGCTTGGGGGCGGCGTCCCCACCCCCATGTTGCGGGCGGCGAAAAGGAATTAGTATCTTATTACCTAAATCCATCCATTTTAAGCATAATTTGCCTCTTCATTTTTGTTGTCCGATGAAACCGTTTGGCTGTTATTGAGCGTTTTATATTCCCGAGCGTGGTCAAACTTTGGGGGCGGCGTTCCGCCCCCAGTCGCGGGCGGCGCTCTGGCACCAAAGCGATTCATATTCTGTGAGGCCTCCTGAGCATAACGACATATGGTGCTATATTCTTACCAAAAGTTGCACAGAAAACCATTTGACGCCGTACTAAGATATACTTTTTTTAAGAATGATTTAGTCGCCTTCAAGTAGCCAATGACCAAACCTGTAAGTATGCGAGCTGTAAGCAGGCTAAAAGTCTTGTTACACTATCAACTTGTTGACGCAAACTAGTTGTCTCAAATTGTTGACAAGACAACACTTTGTGTTTGTCACCTCCATCAACTGTTTGACGGACATTTGGAACATTCCGTCGATGAGATCTGCCACTTCGAAATTGTTTCATACCAAAATAGATAGTAATTACGTAACATATGCCGTATTACAGCTGTGAATAACATTAAAAAAGTATTGGCAGATCGATATAAAAGAGTAAAAAGTGTCGTAATTGCCATCCCGAAGCTTTTATGTTCATCTTGAGTCTGCGTGCATGTCTGATGGGCTAATCAGTACCGCTCTAAGCAGCATTGATTTTCAGTTCGCTGCAGGCTCAACGGTGAGCGCTTTCGGCTACCACTCAAAGGGTCGCCGGTTCGGATCTCGTATGGGAAACCTTTTTTACCATTTTTTACTCACCCCATCATTATTGTTTGTCTTATCTGCAACGGGTACGATTTTTATAACTTTCCTTTTCCTTCCATCTCCTTCCTCCTTTCTAATAGTATAGAAGAAAGAAGGAAAAAAGAAAGAAAGAAAGAAGAAAAAGAAAGAAAGAAAGAAAGAAAGAAAGAAAAGAAAGAAAAAGAAGAAAAAAAAAG
>JAMZAV010011359.1:0-15058 GCA_024449915.1 Sweltsa coloradensis | reverse complement strand
AAAAGGGACATCCAACACCTAAAAGTAAACGTAGCATCCTACACCTGAAAGTGACGTAGTCCTACACTGAAATGAGTAAAGTCCAACACCTAAAAGTGAGCCATCACCTGAAAACCGTATCCTACAAATAAAAGCGGCACTAAACCTGAAAGTGAGTATCCTACACCTGAAAGTAAATATCCTACACCTGAAAGTGAGTATCCTACACCTGAAAGTGAGTATCCTACACCTGAAAGTAAGCATCCTACAACTGGAAGTGAGTATCCTACACCTAAAAATGAGCATCCTACACCTGAAAGTGAGTATCCTACACCTGAAAGTGAGTATCCTACACCTAAAAGTGAGTATCCTACACCTGTAATTAATTATCCTACACCTGAAAGTGAGCATCCTTCACTGAAAGTACGAATCCTACACTGTGGTATCCTAACCTGAATGTACGATCCTACACCTAAAAGTAGATTTTACACCTGAAATGAGTACCCTACCCCTAAAGTGAGCATCCAAGACCAAAAAGTGACCCATGTACACCTGAAAGTGAGTACCTACCCCAAAAGTGAGCATTTTTCCCCTGAAGTGGATCCAAAAACACCTAAAAAGGCCATTACACCTGAAAGTAATATCCTACACCTAAAAAGTGAATATCCACCCCTAAAGTGAATTTAAACACCTGAAATGAATTTCCTAGACTAAAAGACGTATTCTACCCCGAAAGTGAGTACTACACCCAAAGTTAGTATCCAACCCCTGAAAGTGAGTATCCAACCTGAAAGTGAGTATCCAACACTAAAGTGAGATCTTACCATGAAAGTGAGATCCTACTCTGAAAGTGAGTATTCTCCCCGAAAGTGAGCACCCTTTTCACCTAAAAGTGAGAACTGCCCCTGAAGTGAGCTCATACACCAAAAGAAAAGTAACCCACACCTGAAAGGAAATCCTACACCTGAAAGTGGGGAACATACCCCTTAAAGTACAATTCTAACCTAAAATGGATTTTACACGGAGTGAGATCCTACCCCGAAAGGAGTATCCTTCACCTGAAAGTGAGCATTTTACACCTGAAAGTGAGTATCTCCCTAAAAGTGAGCACCCTTACCTGAAAGGAGTATCCTACCCTGAAAGTGAGTATTCTACACTGAAAACGAGCACCCTTACCTGAACTGAGATCCTACCCCTGAAAGGAGTTCCACACATAAAAGTGGCACCCAGACCTGAAAGGAGTATCTACACCTGAAAGCAGTACCCTACACCTAAAAGTGGTATCCTACACCTAAAGTGAGTACCTACCCCCGGGAAAGTACTACCTACCCCTAAAAGTGGATCTTACACCTGAAGTGGTATCCACATGAAAGGAGCATCCAACACTGAAAGGAGCATTGTACAATTAAGGGAGTATCCTACACCTGAAAGTGAGCATTTTTTTTTTCCCCTGAAAGGAGTATCCAACACCTAAAAGAGATCATACACCGAAAGAAAAGTACCCTACACCTGAAAGGAATTTTTTACCCCTGAAAGTGAAATAAATACACCTGAAAGTGACACCCTACACCTGAAATACGTGTCCACACCGAAAGTGAGTATCCTACACCTCAAAAAGTGAGTATCCTACCCCTGAAAGTGAGTATCTAACACCAAAAAGTGAGACCACACCTGAAAAGTAGTACCCTTCCCCGAATGTGAGTATTACACCTGAAAGTGGTATCCTACACCTAAAAAGTACAAAATCCACACCTGAAAGTGGAACCCTACACCAGAAAGTGAGATCCTACCCCTGAAAGTGAGTAACCTACAAAAAAAAAGTGAGTATCCAAACCCCTGAAAGGAGTTTTCTTACCTGAAAGTGAGCACCCTACACCGAAAGTGAGTATCCAACACCTGAAAATGGCATCATACACCTGAAAGTAAGTATCCTACACCTAAAGGAATATCCTACACCTGAAAGTAAAATTCCTCACCTGAAAGTGAATATCCTACACCAGAAAGTGAGTATCCTACACCTGAAAGTGAGTATCTAACCCAATGAAAGTGAGCATCCTCCTGAAAGGGGAGTATTTCCTCACCTAAAGTAAGCATCCTACACCTGAAAGGAGCATCCTACACCTAAAATTTGAGTCCCTTTACACCTGAAAGTGAGTTTCTACACCTGAAAACTGGGGCATCCACACCTGTAACTGAGCATCCTACACCTAAAAGTGAGTATCCTACACATAAGTGTGAGCATCCTAGACCTAGAAGTGAGTATCCTACACCTGAAAGTGAGTATCCTACACCTGAAAGTGGCACCCATCACTTAAAAGTACGTGTCCTACACCTGAAAGTGAGTATCCAACACCTAAAAGTGAGCACCCACACCTAAAAGTACGTTTTCCTACACCAAAAAAGCGAGCATCCTAAAACCGAAAGTAAGTATCCAACACCTGAATGTAAATATCCTTCACCTGAAATTGAGTTTTCCTACCCTGAAGTACGTATCCTACACCAGAAAGTGAGCATCTTTCTCCTGAAAGTGAGTATCCAACACCTGAAACAACGTATTCTACACCTAAAAGTGAGTATCCTACACCCAAAGTGAGTATTCTACACCTGAAAGTGAGCATCCTACACCTTCTAAGTACGATTCTACACCTAAAAGTGAGTATCTTACACCTGGAGTGAGATCCTACACCTGAAAGTACGTATCCTACACCTGAAAGCGAGTATCCTACACCTGAAAGTGAGCATCCTTCACCTGAAAGTGAGTATCCTACACCTGAAAGTGAGTATCCTACACCTGAAAGTGAGTATCCTACACCTGAAAGTGAGCATCCTACACCTGAAAGTACGTATCCTACACCTGTAAGTGAGTATCCTACCCCTGTAAGTGCAGTGGCGGTTCTAGGCCTGTACATTAGGTGTGCACAGGTGAAATTTAGTCGCGACGAGGGGGAGCAGTACAGCTGGGATCTGGGCGAAGCCGCAGCCGCCGGAGGCTTTTCGCCGAAGGCGAATTTTTTTTTTTGGATTCGGTTATTTTTGGTGGCCTAAAACGCGTCTTAATGTGATTTTGTACCATGAAAAACTTTGTAATACAAAGCAAATGATGCATTGGTAAGTACAAATTGAGACCAGCCAACAGATTACGCCTTGACAACACCAGGAAAACAAAACAAATAAACAATTGATTACTTAGTGAATTAAATTAAATTCATTAATTAATTAATTAAACTTCAAAATGCAGAACGAATTATATTAGTAGTAGTATAGGCCTAGTATTAGTATTATTAGTATAGTATAGTAGTAGTATATTAGTAGTATAATATATTATTAGCCTATATGACCTCTCTATCATCTTATAGTATAAGTATTTTATATTTAATTAATTAGGCCTATCACACTGTTACCCATATTTTTTCAACAATTTTATTTTTCTTTCTTGCTAACAAATTTTAAATTGAACAATAATATTGAGAGACAAAATTGCATAGTTTCTACAATGCGCACAAATTTGCTATGAGAGCAATCAAACGCCTTGTCAACGTTTACAGAATTACAATGAGATTGCGTGGCTTCGTGATCTAATTTAATTATGTGGGATGTTGAAATACAAAAGGCGAGTAGGGTACTTATTGTTCAGTAACAAATATTATCGATTTAATAGTGAGTTACCGGTAGTTTACTTTTTACATAACAAAAGTACTAATGATACTCCCATGATAATGGTAGGCCTATTCTCAAGATTTTTAATTTGTATTATTCGGTAGAGGGGGGTCCACAAATCCTGGGGGGGAGGGGAAGCCACCGCCAGAATATGCCTAAAATCCCCTTGTTTTTGTTTGAGATGTATCAACTCCACTTGACCCGAGGAGGCTTCTCACGTGTAGCATCCTGTCCGGCGTGTACAAAGTAAAGCGCCGCAGGAAGAACAGTGTGGGTAGGGGAGTAGACGCTAGACTGAAGACTGGGCAAGTGTCAGACTCCACACCGCCACACCCCTATATACCTCATCAGTCATCACCACCACTCGTCGTCACAGACTCACTCAATTACTGCAGGAAGGAGAGAACGTGCTAACAACCCAATACAGAGCGCAATATTTTCCATTTTTTTTTTGTGATTAGGTGTGCACATGCAACACTGTGCACACCGGTAGAACCGCCACTGTGTAAGTGAGTATCCTACACCTGAAAGTGAGTATCCTATCACCTAAAAGTGAGTATCCTACACCTGAAAGTGAGTATCCTACACCTGAAAGTGAGTATCCTACACCTGAAAGTGAGTATCCTACACCTGAAAGTGAGCATCCTACACTTAAAAGTACTTTTGCCCACCCCTAAAAAGTGAGTATCCTACACCAAAAAAGTGGACCCTACACTGAAAGATATTTCCCCCAACACCTAAAAGGAGCATCCTACCATGAAAGTAGTACCCTTACCCCAAAAAAGCGAGCATCCTAAACCTGAAAGTGAGTATCTACCCCTAAAAGGGTATCCTACACCTGAAAGTACGATTACACCCTAAAAGTGAGAAAATCCTACCCCTAAAAGGAGTATCCTACCCAAAAAAGTGAGCATCCAAACCGGGAAAGTGAGAGTACCCCTGAAAGTGAGTATCACACCTGAAAGGAGCATCTTTCTCCTGTTAGTGAGTATCCACATGAAAGAGAGATCCTAACCTGAAAGTGATACCCTACACCTGAAAAGTGAGTATCCTACACCTAAAAAAAGGGAGATCCTACACGAAAAGTGAGTATCCTACCCAAAAAAGTAGCTTTTCCCACCTGAAAGTGGCACCACACCTAAAAAAGTAAAGTATCCTAAACCTGGGAAAGTGGATCCCTACACCTAAAAAAGTCCCGTTTTCCCGTCACCTAAATAAATATTTTACCCGAAAGTGGAGTACCTACACCCTGAAAGTGAGTATTCTAAAACCCTGAAAGGGCACCCTTACACCTGAAAGCGAGTATACTACACCCTGGAAGGGGAGTACCCCTACACCAAAAAAGTGAATATCCTACACCTGAAAGGGTATCCTACACCTAAACGTTAGATCCTCACCCTAAAAGGAGTACCCTTCCCCAAAAAAGTGAGACCCTACACGTGAAAGTGAGATCCAACACCTGAAAAAAAAGTACCTACACCAAAAGGAGCATCCTACACCTGAAAGTGAGAACCTTTACCAAAAAGTGAGTATCCACACTGAAAGTGGATCCTACACCTGAAAGTGAGTATCCTACACCGGGAAAGTGAGCATCTACACCTGAAGCTACTACCCTACATTTGAAATTTTGAGTATTCTAACCTGGAAAAGTGAGTTCCTACCCCCTGAAAGTGAGCCCCTACACCTGAAAGTGAGATCCTAACCTAAAAGGGGGAAATAACATACACCTGAAAAAGTGAGATCCCAAAAACCGGAAAAGGAGCATCCTACACCTAAAATGGAATTTCACCTAAAAGTGAGTATCCTACACCTGAAAGTGAGTATCCTACACCTAAAAATAGCATCCTACACCTGAAATACGACCCTTTACATTGAAAGTGAGTATTCTAAAACCCGTAAGTGAGTATCCTACCCCTGAAAGTGAGCATCCTAACCTGAAAGTGGGGACCCTACCCCTGAAAGTGAAATCCTACACCTGAAAGTGAGACCCTACCCCGAAAGTGAGTTCTACCCCTGGAAAGGGGAGATCCTTAACCGAAAATTTCCCTACACCTAAAAGGAGCATCCACCCCTGAAAGTACGTATAATGCGCCTGCGCCATCTTTTTCTCACAGGTATTGTTGCCACTTGCGGGAATTCTTTCAGTGTGCCATATTTTGTAATTTGTTTTTAACCCCTTATTTTCTTTTGTATAAAATAATATGTAAGAAAAAGATGAAGGGAAAGGGGGTTTGCTTTGACTTTTTTTAGATTAGATTAGATTTTTAAATAATTTGACGTGTACATAGCAGGGGCGGATCTAGCCTTGTCTTATTGGGGGGGGGGGGGGGGGGGGAGTTTTTTTAGGGTGTGATATTTGGTCGACTTTTTCGACTGCCTAAGTGTAGGGGGGAGAAGTTAGTCTAGCAAAACTCTAGTCTATAACCATTCGCTGGTAGCCCAAGGATGGTAGGGCCCGTTATCGCCGAAGGCAAATGTTGTTTGCAAATTTGTAGCTTCGTTAAGTCTAAAACACGTTTAAAAATCTAAAATTACACAGAAAGTTAACTGATAGTAACTGTTGACAGTGACCTTGTGTAGCAATAAACATACTGTAAAATTGGTGATCATAATTTTCCATCCCCATTAAAGCTGAGATGGGAAGGTCCCTTACAACTGTGAATACCTTAAAAGTTTAAAACAGTTAAAAATCTAAAAAATTAGGATAAAAAAGATGTCATTTTTAGTAAACAAAATGAAAATCTTTAATCATTCCCCCCCCTAGGCTTTCCCCCCCCCCCCCCCCCCCCCCCTGTATCCGCCCATGGTACATAGTAGTTTGACACTGATATCCACTTGAGAGAGAGGGATATAGTCAAATGTATATAGCTGTGAACTAAAACTACGCATAGAAATCCTAAAAATAATAAATGGATTTAGAAAATAATATATACTTAATTATATTTGGATAATGTCCCACAGATGTATATCAGTGTGGTAATAAGGGTGGTACGCTATCATGCGACTTTATATACAGTGGTGGTGTCATCTAATAATAATTTATGGGTAGACCATATCGCTATGGGGGGCCAATGCGAGTCCGGAGCGCACAACGCGGGGGCAAAAGTTTGATTCTAAGAGTTGTTGGAGTAGGTTTTTTACAAGTGATGCAAAATTTTCCCAAACATTGTTGTGGTGATGGTGAGATTTTTTTGATTTTCAAAATTTTTTTTTTCAAAAACAACATGAAATTTTTTTTTTTGATCTACCATACAGTTTTGTATGAAATCATCACGTTGTTGGATTGTTGTAATCATTATAGAATAAAATCTAACCCTTTAAATATATGCAATGGGGTTTCTATGTAGTGCACCCGCCCCCCTTTAAATATCATGGGGGGGGGAGACAAACGACCCTACCGAACCCCTGGATCCGCCACTGCAACTAAAATAGTGACGTATACATAAAAAAAAATAGAAAATATACACGAGATAAAGGTAGTGATACGCTATATGGCCTCTCAAAAAGGTACGCGTATTACTAACTGCCTTACCATCACAAATTAACCTCTGGGTATTATGCTTATGCAATCGTACCATTTGGATAATGATTGATGATCTACGTATTTCACCTGATAATACCGGTACTGCGGTACAGGCTGCAGCACACAACACCTGCGGTACACATTTTAAAACGTCCCCCCCCCCCCCCCCCCCCCAAACCCAAAAAAAACGAACTCAAATTTGAAATTAAGAAATTAAAAAAAGTATTAGAGCGACCACTCACGTCAAAATAATTTTTATTGGGGTCATTTAATTTTAAAAATAGACAAAGCCGACCCTTTTAGCCGCCGACACCATGCAATAACACAGTTGGGGGAAAATACATTTAAAGCAGACCCCAAACCCAATCTGTTGCGAAAAAGTCGTCCCGCCGGGGGCACACTTTTGAGCGCTGGGCCCCAAGCGTTATCCCGCAAAAGCCCTTTTTTTTTGTAATCGTCCTTCATCTTCATCTATCACCACTCATCGTCTCGAATAGCCTTAGTGCATAAAAATGATACGTTAAACAATAAAAATCATCATCAAATCGACTAAAAAGCAATGATGAACTAACTATAGATACCGGCATAATTATTTAAGTATGAGAAACACCGATCAATCAAGCTGGACACGATTCCACCCGCGGATAGAGAGGCTAATCAACGAGACTAATTACAAACAACCTTAGGATTTATTATATGCCTCGTTAACTGACCATGAAATGAATATCTAATTAATAATAATTATAAAAAATAATAATAATTAATATTGCCAAATCAGTGCAGTGGTGTAGCTGAAGGGTATTTTCTTTAACCCTTAAAATAAATTAATTAAATTTTAAATTAATTTAATTAAATTAAATTATTTAATTAATTTAAGTTAATTATAAAAAAATTAATAAAGAAAAGTGCATAATAAAATGTGGTAACAGACATTCAATTCAATTGTAATATATTTTAATTACTTCATACAAAAATAAAGTACACACTAACAGCACAACGGTTTGTTTACAATATTACATTCAGTGTGTCTTGTGGATAGTGAGACGATCTCCGGTGATTGTACGGTTGTGGGGGGGGGGGGGGGGAGGAGTCAAAGTCTATAGAAAATTTCACGTGTTTCGTTTCAAGCAATTATTTCCAAATATTTAGAAAATGCAAATTGGATGGTTGTCACTATGTTGAGTAGAAGGTGGGTAAGAGTCCGGAGAAAACCCGTTGAACTTGGCAAATTTGGAATTTAGGTTTTCGGTATTCGTCGTTGTGACTCATGAAAGCCAGCCCAGTCCGCTTCGGATTGAGCTATTTCAGCTTTAATCCAATTCGGTATCTGAAAAACAAAATCAGAAATATATGTGTTGTGAACAGAATACATTAATGCAGTATTATATGTGTGTGTGTCATCAAAGTTCAGCTCGCAACCTTCTCGCGGTCTAAACCAGACCAGTAGCTTACTTCCCAAAGCTTGAGGCGAGTAGTGCCCCCCCCCCCCCCCCCACTGCACCCGAGACACGCAACGTGGGTGTCCGGTTTGTGCGCCTGAGTGCACTTCAGTATATCGAGTCGTCTGTGGCATGGATTCGTCCACCACGGGACTTCGCTCTTCGCGCGAAGTGGGGGGTTCATCCGTTCATCATGATCATTCACATATCACCCCTCATAACCCATCGTCTCTGTAGAGCAAGCGTGTAAATGTGACTTCAATCAACGTTGCATAGTGCAAACTCTTGAATGCCCCTAGAAACGAGTGATAGCTAGCTCTTACTCAGAGGCTCTTAGACAACTAAACAAGTCGATACTCGATAGGAAGACAGGTATAAAGTAGCTCAAGCGTAAAGCAAGACTCTGATTCAGGAGGTCACGGACTGAGTCCCGCCACAAGCAATCCTCACAGAAAGTTTTATTCGAGGTTGCAAGGGACAGCCCTTGGACATTCCTTTACCCTATTTAGGTATCAACGGATAAAAATAAATGTATAACTACACTAGCGGTCAACCTAACGAATTTTTGACCAAATATGTATAAGTATATCCCCTCGCTTCCAAAACTATCGTGAGAACTTGACAGTGAAGACTTGGTCACCGTTTGAAGGTACTTATTCAGTATTCTCACTAGACAAATCCTCATCGAAGCATTTAATCTCCTATCTGTAGGGAAACCTGCCCAGGTAAAATTCTGTATTTATAAATTATGGGAGAGTGAAGACTAAAGGGAATACTCAGGCAATTAAAGATTCAATCCCTTGCATTGCGTTAAGACTCAGTATCCTAGCCGGAGGTATTTCTTTCCTTCCTATCGCCGGTAAAGTAGATGGTCAAAATCTTCCGACATGGGGGCGGGTTCTTATGGCGCCTCGTACAAAAGAGCAGGCGACCGAGCTTACTTTGGGAGACCAGTCCGACCAAGACAGTCTTTGAGATGAATAGAAAGTGTTGACAAAAGAAGCCCGAGTCGAGGAAAAGGGTCAGTTAGACCTGATCCCCCAGCCTTCGCCCAGCGGGGAGATTCATTCATCCAAAAAAAATATTCAGTCATTAAAATTAATTTGATATATTTTATGGTATAACATGAAATCGCGATATCACTGGTAGTTTCATGTTGGATTTGAATAGTGCAACTCCTGTAGCCCCGAAAAGTGTTTTAAATGTAATTTTATGTCTATTTTGAGCATTAGGTGTTGTTCTTACATTTTCGTGAAGTATGTAATTTCAGTATAATAGTAATAATCTTTGGTTGGTTATCGCTCACTCGTCGATTGCGTCGGGGCCTGCAGGGTTGGCTTGGTCGCTTTGATTTAAAGTCCCCCACTGAAAATCAGTTATATAACTGAGTGGGTAGACTCTAAATAAAATTTAAATTTATTTTATTTTATTTATTTAATTTAAATATGCCTAAGTATATCGATATCATAAAACATGATTTTTATTGATATGCCTATATAATGGTGTTGAATTCCTACGGTACTAAATAAGATTGGAATCATGTTATTATAGCTTGTATAAATTATTTTTAGTAATTTTGATATACCTATCACTTGATTAAAAATACCAAACTTTTGTTTACAAACATAATTTCGATTAATTAATCATTCTATATTAAAAATGCTTGTCAAATTTTTTCCAGAAACGCTAAATATGGTATTATTTCCACTCTTAGCTAATAATTGTAAACATGGAAGCATGCGTTCGCAAACCCGTTTTCTATGTTATAGTGGGTCCGCGTGCGATGTTTGTCCAGTTTTAATTGCCTCCCACCAGGTATCATTTTAGAAACATGGGTTGAACCTCCCGTTTGAACTTGAGATATATAAATATGGTATTATTTCCACTCTTAGCTAATAATTGTAAACATGGAAGCATGCGTTCGCAAAACCCGTCTTCTATTGTTATAGTGGGTCCGCGTGCGATGTTTGTCCAGTTTTAATTGCCTCCACCAGGTATCATTTTAGAAACAAGGGTGAACCTCCCGTTTGCGCTTGAGATATATAATACTACTACTCCAATGTCTTTGCTTGAGATAGGTTGGTGTCTAGCTACAAAGCTTAGCGCATCAATGAACAGCCGTGTATCCATTCAATTGGGAAATTTAAAAATTTTTTTCATACAGTTAATGTTGTCAGGTGCTAATTATTTTACACCAGAATTTCGCTCATTGTTTATAACATAGTAGTCAACCAAACCAACGAGTTATGCATGTTACATAATAAGTATGTATTGTAGGCCGTACACACAGACATAAATGCAGACAGTTGAATTTTTTATCATTACTTAAAATAAATTGATAAACACCCCAATGTAAAATATATCAATATCACGACCATTGGTGTTGGAGAATGTGGTCGTAGTAAATTAGTAGTAAATTCTTAGAATAATTCTATACACAAACACATTGCATCCAGTCAATCGAGCATTCAACCGGCCCAGCTTTGTTCAATTCTTTATTCGAAAACTTGAAATAAAGGTGGGAACCAAAATGTTTTCATTGAAACCCGAACAAAAGATCTATTGTCGTTCTACCCGTGAAAAAAGTATAATATTTTCCATGGTCATCTACGTTTTATATGCACTTTTATCTTGTTCACTTTTCATGTTCCTGGCTATTTTGATGCTAAATAATTGATTATGTAAAGAGTAAACTTTGCCACTGAATGTTTTGGGAGCGAGATTCTGCTAAGCTGAAAGCTGTTCATTTGAATTGTGTATTGCACCTCCAACTTTTGAAAAACAGCAATTCACATGCGTTTTGTTGAGCTCTATAGGAATCCGATTCGCAGACCTTCCCAAAAATCACTCAAAGAAAAAATAATTATAGAGATAAGTTATTACTTATTATGGTATTATAGCTACTCGTAAACACTAGTAATAACCTATGTACACATTTTGTACCAGATATGACATACACCAATATGTAGCACAGTACCTTAGATTACAACAAATAACAATGTAAAATGGGTCTCGGTCTGAGTCCCTTTGATTTGAAAGGATCGACAATGCCCTACGAATATAATATAACATTCCTTCTCGAGTTGAACTGTACCTACACAGTTTCTCGCTCCTGTCCTGGGTTATGAGATGGCGAATCAGCGGCTACCATCTAACCAAAGGGTGAGCACTCTCGCAACCTGACAATTAATTAATATAACCTTTGAGTATAGAAACATACTCAATGATATGACATTCTGGGTTAATTTTTCTCCCGACTGATCTAAACAAACAACACACAGACAACTCCGTCGGACAACAACCAAGTCGGTGTTCCAGCACTAGTACTTGACGGGCGTACACTTATTGTTTTGTGAAATTATACAACAGGCACTAACTCGAGCAGCATTGTTTTTCCGAACAATATAGGCCAATAAAACAATATAATCACGTATGATCTAAAAATCAATCTTCACGTGACAAGTGCCAAAAAAGAACTAAGACAAAATGTTGAGCAGTGGTTAATTTGGGGGAGGACGTGAAAATTATAACAAAAATTTAAAAATTAAATTATAATTATTGTTTTGTCAATACAATAACAATGTTGTATCACAGTATATACTATAAACAAAAAAACGATGTTTGAGTTGGAAAAATAACTTTATATACCCAATCATCTTGGGAAATGAAGAGTTTGGTTCGGTCTATTCCAGAGCACTATTGAACAAAATTTTGAAAGTCAAAGGAAAATGGCTGAAAGTTGGTTGAATGAAAAAGGAACTTTAATAAAAAAGGGAAACAATTTTTTGGGAGACAGGACAGGATAGGCAATTATATGGAAATTTTGAGTCAGTAAAAAAATTAAAGTTCTAGGTGCAATACATTTTTTAGCTATCATTTTTTTTATTTTTTAAACACTCATTTGTCTCAGCTCCGAGGATATTCTACTATTTACCGTTTTCTTTTTCCTTTTCCAAGTTTCTATATTTGTTTCATCTGAATTAATTTCAATTATACACTGGAAACCTATTAATTAATTTGGTATTTTTTGTTTGTTTTGCTTATTGTCCTAATTTCGTGTTCAGGTTTTGAGTACGTCTACAAGCCCAGTTGTAGTTCAGATCCTGTTTGGTTCCCAACGAAAATTCCATGTCAACGCAAAACGATTACTCCTCCACTATTACAATTAGATGGAAGCTCATCTACGACTAGAACGACCCAACCCTTGACAACAAGTTTTATCTTTACAAATCATCAATGATTGGAGAACTTGCGGCTGGTTTCCTACGACGAGCCCTGTCATTTTCTCAACAAAAGCAGTCTTTGAAAGGAAGACGGCCAGACGGGTCATTTCCAAATAGCTGGCTGGACTTGAAAGAAAGAATGCAAACAACTGATCTCGCTTGAACTCAACCCATGGCCTCCCACTCTGACCACTGAGCTACAGACTTATTTGTTGTTTTAGGTGCATTGTTTAAAACATATTGTGAAGAGCTCAGTGGCCTGTGTCCGCCCGGCAAGTGGGGGACCTGAGTTCGATTCCCAGTGGTGTCGATTTGACAATCTGTCTTATATACTGTAGTGACCTACTTCAACCTGACATTTGACTAATCTAGAAGGCTGTGACTTTCCAACTATCAGTCAGTTACCATGGAGATGAAATTTAATTTTCTTTACTGCTGGCTTGGGGACAGGATGTGTTTTACTGTAGTTAAATGTTATTATTAAGCTTACTCGAATAATGCAATCATTATGACTTTCACAATACCATAGACACTACGTAGTCGTACACAAGACTTATGCACACCCTAAATTTATACGATCCCTTAAAATGAAATAATAATGTTTTTTTAAATGTTTATAGGGTTTTATGGCTTAAAATAAAGCTAGAGAAAAAGACAAAAAGTGTGACAATCAGCGCAACAAGAATATTCCGTATTTGCCATTCTCATAATGAAGTTTAAAAAAAAGCTGTTAAAAAGCTGTTTCCCATACATGGTGGTTGTTTACTGAGGGAGAAATAATTACGGTCGACCCTTCCAGAGTCCCTTCCTTCGTGCGATTGAGAGAGAACATAACTGAGTGCAAGTAGTTGCTGCATTCCCGCTAGATAGAACCACTATCGACCGAAATATGCCCAGTTTCTCGATTTGCATCTGTTTACGTCGGCACAAATTGAAGCTTTGTAACGATTTATCATTGTATTGTGAGTAAAATTTTATAAACAAGCAGGCCAAAAACTACCCAATTTAAACGAAATTCGTTCATGCATTACCCCACAAGACGGCTGCAAAAATGAGCAAGTTATTTGAAATACAGTCATATTCACAAATTTATTCTAATTATTTGGAAAACAAAACTGGTATTAGGCGATATAACAGCCTTTTAAAAAACAATTTTGAATCGTGATTTATCTAGTGTGGTATTTGAGATATCTGTGCTGCCGATTATCACTGCGTCGCGCGCTTAAACCGTCCTGTATACTGCCTCTTAACGACTGAAGAAAACCATATACCAAACTTTCAGTGAGGATTGCCGGGGCGGATATTGGTCGAAACCTGCCGATTATGAGTTTCCTTGCGTACATTTTGAAAACAACGAATACAATAAAATGTGTGGTACACATAATAAATCATACATCATCAGTTCATCACTCATCTCATCGTTAGACTTACGTAATACGTAAACTAATTGTCAACTTCTTTCGTATAGCTTTGAACAATGACCATGCGTGAAGAGATTCTATTGGATTTCATGTGGTCATAATCTACTACTCTGACATCAGCGTAACTAGATGATCCAATATACATAATTGAATTGTAAAAGGAATTAGCTGAGGTGATTATTCTTATCAGCATCAAATGAGCGAATTCTCAAATCTTATGCTAGTTTCCGATACTCGTTATTTTATAGTCAAGCGTCAAGCCAAGCGGCAAGTTATTCATTCGTGTTGTTTGTAATTTCGCTCACCTGATCATGGTGCAACTGCAATGGTTAGTTTAAAAAAACATTATATAACATAGCTCAAATAAACATGAAAATATAATAAAACGTGAGAATAGAAAACGTATTTTTTCTGGAGTGATTTGCATTTTAATATTTTTAACCAAAATCCCACTCGTGTTTCCCGCAATTTCAGCAGTTTATCGTTGTCTGATACAATAACAAGTGACTTACAGTACAGTTTATGATAAGTATTATTATTATTTATAATATTATCTAGATAAAGATATTTTGGTGTAATATTACTTTCCCGTAAAAGTACACGCGTATTATAGAATCGCATTGCAGGTTACGTATACTTTTACAAACTTGTGCATGGATTAATATTCTTACCGGACCAACCGAATCCTGCAGATCTGGACTTTTCGGTGGCTTTGATTTCCTGTTAAGTCCTTCATCTGTTTGTTCGTGTGGCTGGTCTGTGTCGACTGCGGCCAAGTCAGAGAGCTCTGGCTGAGGGATACAGACCAGAGGGGTG
>JAMZAV010011358.1:0-20129 GCA_024449915.1 Sweltsa coloradensis | reverse complement strand
GGAGACTCTAAATATTATTTTGATTTATTTAAGAGAATCCAAGTATTGAAATGATGTTTACATTGAAGCAGTTTATATTTTTAAGTTGATAATATCTTAATATACTATACGATTCTAAACACATGAAATAGGTTTGCAATAACACAATGAATGTAAAAATCGTATATGTTTAGTGTGGAACCTAAGTATATTCTAATCTAAACTTGGAATAGGACCCTACAAATCCCAATGTGAACTAAGATCAATTTGACTTGCTTTATTTTGAATTGTTCACATTAAAAAGTTCTAAGAACCAAATGGGTATCAATATTTATGTTGATTTATGTTGGTTTATGTTGTTGTTGAAACGGTTATGGTAAAGATTTCAAACACACAACGCAAAGCTTTCTAAACAGTTTTTACGTCAATACAAATTTCATATTCCCCTCAAATGCGCGCACCGTTTTAAAAGCCAGCAAATTTATTTTGTCTGATAATAAATTTAAAAGTAACTCCCATTTGGCATCGAATGAGCTGTGGCAAATCTTTCATTTAAACCTAATAACTCAATTAAGTTCGTAGTTAAAAAGGGTGCGTCTTAGAAAACGAAACCAAAATAACTGACGGTTCGCGACAGCCGCCAAGTCTCCACATTGCATGGTAGTTGGCACGATAAACGGCCACAGATGAATGAAAAAACTCTGTGTAACTTCCCCGATTATTCCACGGGAAAACATTTTCGTTTGAAATGAGATGTGACGCGATAAACAACAACATGTTTGTCGCTGTTTGTTATAATTAGATCTAGCTTCTCACGAATATAATGGGACATTTGACATTTATATTTCAATTTCAATTTCAATTTTTTTTTTTTTTTTAGGACAAATTGTACATTTTATGTAACAACAACACAATTTTTAGTGTATGTGTCCTTTAGCTAAATAAAAAAAAAATGTTACTAATACTAATATAATGAGAAATTGTCATAATATGTAATACATTGTAAATAATAATAATTATTGAAAAGTAATAAAATAAGGTTCATTTCATTTATTATAGTAATAATAATATCAAGTGATAACATGAATTTCTGTGAGTGTATCATTAAAGTAATCAATAAGACAATAGTAGGCTTTTAGAATTAAAATATGTTTTAGATTATGTTTGAAACGGTCATAGCTTGAAATGTTTTTAATGCATTCTGGAAGATGGTTATAAAGAGATTTATGTAAGTAGTCTGAGTTTACTTGTCCAAGTTTTGTGTGATATGAGTTTAGCTGTAGGTGATTTTTTTACGTGTGTCATGATCATGGACATTTGCATTTACTGAGTAGGTGTGTATATTTTTTTTAATTACTAATATTGATTTGAAAATGTATAAACATGAAATGGTAAGGATTTTGTGGCGAATAAAAAAAGGTTTGCAGTGTTCTGTGGGATCAAGGGAACAAATTGCTCTAATTGCTTTTTTTGTATAATAAAAACTTTATGAATGTGGGTCGATATACCCCAAAATTTAATTTCTTAGCTTATATATGACTCAAATAATGAATAGTAGCATATTTTGGCTGTGGGGATATTACTTATCTGCTTGATGGTCCTTATAGCATAACAAGACGAATTAAGTTTTGGTATTAATGTATTGATATGATCGTGCCATGTTAGATGTTGGTCTATTGTTAAGCCTAGAAATACATTTGATGAAACTTGTGTTATATTTGAATTATCTGAAAAATTAGTTAGGTATGGTATTTTATTTAAAGATTTAATCTTCTGAATTGAGTGGAATTGGATATAGTTTGTTTTTTTTGGAGTTTAAAATAAGTTTGTTAGCTGTAAACCACCCATTTGATTCATTTAGTCTTTCTTCTGATTTATCCCGAAGAGCTTTGCTTTCATCAGCCTTTATGACTGTGGAAAAATCGTCAGCAAAAAGTTCAGCATCATCTATACTTTCAGTTAGATCATTGATAAAGACAATAAAAAATAAAGGGCCAAGAATTGACCCTTGTGGTACACCACATATAATTTTCTCAGAGTTTGAATTGTGAAGTGAAATTTTATTATTTTCATTGCTAGTTATTTCTACATATTGTACTCTGTTTGTTAGGTATGATTTTAATAATTTTAGCGCAGCACCACGTACTCCATAATATTCTAATTAAGTGAGGAGTATATGTGATCAACACAGTCAAAAGCTTTGGTGAGATCACAGAATATATCCAGAGTATCAATATTTGAATCCATTTCACTAGTAACGTTTAATAGAAATCTTCTAATTGTATCACTGGTAGATTTTCCCTTTCTGAATCCATTTTGTCTTTCTGTTAGAATGTTGTGCTTTTCTAAAAAGCTTATCAATCTGTTATAAATAATTCTTTCCAATATTTTTGAAACAGCAGGTAGAATAGATATTGGTCGATAATTACTTGCAAGGAGTTTACTTTCTTTTTTATGTATCACAGTGTATCTGCGTCATACATTTTACGTGGATAGTAAATTCGTAAATATCACTTAAGAGTTCAGAATTGTACTCTGCTGTTTTACAATAGTGCTGTATTTTTAATATTGTTATATCTAGTGTTTATATTATATTCAATTTTAGTGTAATCGACTATAGCGATGATAGTCCTATTCGTGACCAATAATATGATACTCATTGCTCACGTTTTAAACCACAAAAAAAATTTTTATATGCTATTTTATAGGTATCAATTCCATCATTTGCATTTTGATTTGAGTTATAGGGAATCTAGAATGAAAACCGTCATTCAGGCCTTTCAATGGCAAGTATCGAACAGGAGATGTAAATGCATCAACATTGACACAGAGCATAATATGTTCGCACACAAGTATTTCGCAATGTTTATGACACGCACACGAACTTCCACTGTACACCCAATTAAGAAATGATTAATTACACCCTACTACACATGCTAACAAGTAACATTATGATTACATTTACAACAGTAACTGTTGTAAATGTAATTATAATGTTTTTCTAATATAACTGTTATATTAGAAAAACGACTAATTCGTTGTTAGACTAGGGATAGAGCCACGTGTTAAACTGTATGGAACCAAAGATTAGATACTAGGTTTAATCATGATGGAACTTCATATAACTCTCAATTCAACATGATCATAATACTTTCATGAACGGCCATTATAAAACAGTTTATAAAATGCATAAAATACTTCAGAAAACACAAGGTACG
This sequence comes from Sweltsa coloradensis, assembly GCA_024449915.1. NCBI lineage: Eukaryota > Metazoa > Arthropoda > Insecta > Plecoptera > Chloroperlidae > Sweltsa > Sweltsa coloradensis. Next base: position 16,932 of record JAMZAV010011358.1, on the reverse strand, counting down.
AAGTACGGTACGAGGTATAAGTTAGCAAGGTTTACTCAATCTGACAACTCCGCGGAATTTTGGGGAACCTTGTGCGGGGTTATACGGTACACCGTGCCATGCATTCACCGCCTGATATTCAAAACATGATTCGATAAAAATTATTTCTTCGAGAACAAAGCCATTGTCGTTAAATTAAAAGCCACACACTTTCAGCCTCATTTCAGTTTATTATTTATATTGTACTACGTTTGAATCGTAACAGATTTTGCTGAATATGTTAACAGCAGGTCCCGGATGTCTGTTTAAAATTTCAGCGCAATCTGGTCAGAGGTTCAACAGTGTTTCACTCACTCACTCATTTCACTCAAATCACTCCCCTCATTCCTCACTCACTCATTACTCACTCACTATCATTCACTCACTCACTCACTCACTCACTCAATTCTCACTTACTCATTCACTCACTCACTCACTCACTCATACAGGAACAGACAAAGTCCCGTTTGAGTTGAAGTGTAAGACTCAGTTGCTATCGCTCCCTCGTCTAATTACCTCGCAAGTCGCAATGTTCTCGAAAATTAAATCAGAATATTCTACCTATTTCCACCTCGTTTATACTCACACTAGCTGTAAATACACACATTTAAAGTAAATATTATTTTGCCAAAGGTTTGGCTTAATTAATACGTATACAAATCTAGCCAAAGAGTTTATGTTTGAAATGCCAACAAATATTTAAACAATCTGCCAAGCCCAAAACTTTCTGGCGTATGGCGTGAAGGCCTATTTTACTGCCTCCCCTGCCCCAGTAAAAGGTTTATTTATTTCTTTAGAGAAAGACCAGTTCCTACCATCAATAAACGAATGGAAATAGTCAACTGAACAAGGATATAAATAAGCCATTTAGTTTTTTCCCTGCCGTGGATAAAACAAATACCATTAACTATGGTGTTAAATGCTCAGCTGGTTAGATTCCTGTGGGCTGACGCATGAACGCTCCATTTCGGCATTTGCTTCCATTTACTAAAATACTTTGCATTTTCTATTCACTCCATATTATTAATGTAGATTTTAACAAATTTTTATAAGAAGAAGATGCTTGTTTGCCCTTAATTTATAATCATATTAATAACATGGAAAGGGTCTAAATAAATACATTTGTTTTCCTAATAAACCATTTTCAAAAGTTCCTAATAATTATTGGATGAGCGAAGCAAAGACTTCAATTTCACTGACCCCCCCAAAAAATTTTGCTCGGGTGTTCTTTTTTTTTGTCTGTTCGCTCTCTACCGGGCAAACAGCATAATGCGATCTTGATGAAAATTATAGGGGACCTTCGAAATCTCTGAACTTAGACTTGCTACGTTTTTGGGTACAATCGAAGAAATATTTCTCATGAATATCGTACTTTTACTTTTTTTTTTTTCGATTTTAGTGCAATATTTCGTGACATTGGGCCGATTCTGACCAAACGAGTGGGGCTACAACGTTCATATTTTACATGTACATTAAGGTAATAGTTATGTAATGCTTTTTGAAAGAAAAAGTTGAAAAAGTTAGCCAGAATCCATAGAATAAAGGTTTTAATATGAGTTTTTTTCGGTTTATATTAACAATTAACAAGTAACAATAGAAAATTGACAACAATCACCTACAATGCATTCACAAAGCACTTGCAAAGGAAAAGTGGTCCCACGCTAACTAAAAACTTACAAAAAAGCTCATCCATCAACGCGGCGGGACTTTAGCGTTTTCCTAGTCGTATTGCGAATGCGAACCCTTCAATTTTGAGATGGTGTAGCCTACACAATAGACCAATGGTGGAAATGGAACGATGCGGTGAGTTCAATTATCGATGGTAATGTAATATGTAAAAATTTACAGTTGTTCATTATTCCTGATGGTTTTATGCGTGAACAATGGTTATACCCGTGCATATTTCTGAGGTAAATTTTTCTACGGTGCATATCAGAACAATGAAAGTTATCTGGGAATCACTCAGTGCAGATGGTTGACAGCTGCAACACCTTAGGTTTCTAAAACTATGGCCATGCAGGAAAACGGTAGCTATGGGGGTGAAGACGTCCAAAGTCGGCCCCCTTGAACTCACCGGCAACGAGGGGATGAATAGACTGTGATCGGTAGCCGATTGACTTTTCGGGATTCTTGAAATTTTACCTTTAGCTTTCGGCTCTGTGAAAATTTTATTTGCTAGCATTTCACAATAGTCTGGATATGAATGAGATCGACCTTGTAAATCAATCACGCAACCCTTTTATCGGTATTCGTATCGTTTCGTTAGAGGAAGCTGAGTCTGGGTGCCACTTTGATTAGAGTTTTGGGAAGGAGTACAAGGGGACAATGACTTTTCTGGCCAAAACTACCTTTCTCAGTCTCAAAATATAGTGGATTTTTCATTACATTTTCATTAAACATATTATTTATTATTGGCCCCACCCTGGGTTTTTGGATGAGCGAAGCGAAAAATTCCATTTCACTACATAGAGGAAAAAATCCGGAATGTTTTTTCTTCTTCTTTTCTTTCTTTTTTTTGTATTTTGTCTGTTTGTTAACACGATTTCGGCTAAACCGATACTCCCCAAATTTCGATGAAATTTCTGGGGGCCTTCGAAATCTCTGAACCTAGAAAATGCCACGTTTTTGAGCGTAATCGAAAAATTTTTTATTAAAATCGCAATTTTACGATTTTTTTCGATTTAAAAAAAAAATCGACTTCTAAACCCTACCATGCTTTATTTCCCCTTGTAATGATTTTTTTCACAGAACCTTAATTTTATGAATTATTATTCGTGTGAATTTGAGCGCAATCGAAAAATTATTTCTTATGTAAATCGCAATATTACGATTTTTTTATATTTGTAAAACATTTTTTTCGACTTATAAACACCTAACATGTTTTTTATCCGATTGTAATGATTTTTTTTATAGAACCTTAATTTATGAATTAATTTATTGGTGTGAAATTTTGAGTGCGATCGAAAAATAAATTTCTCATGAAAAACGCAATTTTTACGATTTATTTTATTTTTTTAAATTTCTTCGACTTCTACACCTACAACTACATGCTTTTCCGATTGTAATGATATTTTCACAGACCTTAATTTATGAATTTATATATTTGTGTGAAATTTGAGCGCCATCGAAAGATAATTTCTCATAAAAATCGCAATTTTACGCTTTTTTCGTTTAAAAAACATACGCTCATCCAACAACGCACCTGAAAAAGCGTTTGCGAAGCTTCCTTTGTATTAAACTATTTACCTTTTTATTCCTCATAATTTGTTTTGGGATTCCAAAAAAAAAAAGTACAGAAGCGTGGGAAATTTTAAGAAGTAGTAGTAGTAGAGGTTCTATACTCAATGGTAGTAGTGTATATTATTATTTATTTGTAAATTTTAAGTGTACGAAGCATTGAAGCAACGAAGCTTTAGAGAACACTCAAAATTTAAATACACCGTACAATTTCTTTTTACCTGCGAGTCCTCAAATCCATCAAAATTCTAAATTCTCCTTGACGTTGGCATATTTTGTGTGACCGAACGACAGCAAAAGATGACCTCCACCATCTCCTCTCAATAATAGTCAATTATCTTGATCGATGAAAAATGTAGACCCACTTCGAAAAGTTACGAACGCAATTTTGCGTATAAAATAGATTCGTGGTATTTCCTTTGTTACATTGATTTTCCAGTCGTCTAATTCCAACTCGCAACCTTCTCGTGTTTGGTTTGTGATAGGGGAGTTTTCTCCCTGAAACTAATGGCGAGCTCTGGCCCCTCTGGGTCGTCGTCGGGGAACTTTCCCCTTCCCTTTGACTTTCTTCCCCCGACGGCGACGACAATGACAACACGTACGGATGATGACACAGACGACGGAGACGATTTACGACGTGGGGGAACCCATGCCCTTCCCATACGCTTGTGGCATGGTTCTGACCCTGCAGCACAGGCCTGTCCACCCTTTGTCCCCCCGCGTCACCCCTTACGTCCCTCCCTTCGTCTCGATTAGCCAAGTTGCATAAATATGAGACGTTAAGCAATATCCAATATCCAATATATATATATATATGTTTAAACTTGGCTTTATAGTAGGCGACTATGACGCTGTTATGTTAGTACTTTAGACAGAACTTTTTTAATTTCTGTCTAAAGTACTAACATATAGATATATATATATATATATGTCTGACGTAGGCCTACTGAGACATGGGCGCTATTCAATTTGTTGTTCACCACTGCACGAAGCGTGCAACTGGCGTCCGCGATCAGTGAGTGCGGCGCTAGGCATCGCCATGCATGCACTTCCGGAGCGCGGGCTGCATGGCGCCTCGGACCACCCAGAAGTAGCCATGCAGCGCGGGAAGCGTAGAGTAATTAGCTGATGACCACCAGCCACTGGGGCGGGGGGAGACCAGTTCTTTGAGGGACCGGGCCCGCTGCCGTGCGACTGCGTGGTCGCCACGCTTGAGTGGGCTCAAGAGGGGCTGGAGTTTTGGTTCCGATGTCACTTTTAATAAAATCAAAATTTTGTTATTAAATTAATAGTTTCATCAAGTCTACAGGCAGTACTCATTTCACATGCTATAAGTACTTACGTATGGATAGCGGTCCAACGTATTCCCTTCTGGTCCTTTTCTGAGATAAGCAATGAATAACGTAGTTTTTACCGAAGTCAGGATTTTATCATAAGTCATCCTCAGCTCTGTCACTTCTATCATAAACATTTTGTCTTTATCCAAGAATCCTCAGTGAATAGTCTACCACGTACAGGCTATCGTATTATTTCTTCACACAGCGTCAGTTGTGGATGTATAAATGTAATATATTTGTTTGTTGTTGGGTGGTAGCAAATTGTCGTAAAAGTGTACCTGACTGAGGGTAATGTAACTTGTCTTTATTGTCATGACCATAAAAGCTAGGAATGTTCTCTTCAACTTCAAAATAAATAAATAATATAAGCTTTATACAGCATTAAACTACTATTTACTTGGTACGTTATTAAATGTTTTTGTACTCGCACTCGCAACAATAAAAGCTAGCTATAAATGAGCGTAATGTTATACGGTATACCTACCTGAAATTAATATCTTGCGCTTGGATATTATTCACTTGCATTATGTCGGTGCATTTATGGTCTGAGGTGATTAACTACCCACAATCAATTTTAATTCAGAAGGAAATTGAGTCATAAATACGTGTCTTACAAGTACAACCGAGGCAGTAAACCTTGGTGTTGGAGCCGGTGACTCCCTCGAAGATTGCCTTCAATCCGAACACTGCAGGATGCCGTTGTCCTTCACACGGATAGAATCATCCTATACCAATAGAGGTGACAGAGATTTTCAGTCTCTTTTTCCAGACTTCGCGATGGATTTCACTTAGGCATCGCTTGAAAAGGATTATTTACTATACTAGTAAAATTTAACGTGTAACGAATTTTGAAACGATGCGCGTTACAAGTTGTATAATGAATCTCCTCCATCTAACTAAACGTATGCGTTTAGGCAACCTCAGGTATAGTTCGGGAGGGTTGAATATAAATCACATCATGGTTATTATAGGCAATTATGTTATTAAATTATTATATTTAGGTGGATCTATCGGCCGAATTAAAATTTTCCTAAATTTTAGTTTATCAAAACAACGGAAATTATAGTTTATCAATAATTATGATTATCTGACATTGCCAAAACTAGTATGTTTTATTTAATTCTGGGCTCAGCAATACGCTCAATATATACGATTATAGTGAAAATAATGACGTTTAACCAGGGCATATACTCCTGTTCGTAATTTTTGGGTTGGAAGTATGATTTTTTCTAGGTAATTTGTAACACATACTCTTGCAATGTTTACATACTGACATATTTGAACGAATTTTATCTTTCTCGCTACGATTTTTTTTTGAGAAATATTTTTGAAAAAAAAAGTAATAAACCGCCATATTCTCTTCTCTCTCTCTCCTCTCTCTCTCTCTCTCTCTCTCTCTCTCTCTCGTTACAAGACGCTTCCCCTAATGTGTGAATCAGGGCGTCATTACCTGGAACTCTATGAATCTCCGCATAATGGCTTCAAACGCCGACCACCCAGGCAGCTCATTACGCACTGTGTTGTAGTGCGGCTGCGGCTGGATGCCCCGCTTATAATATCCCCTTAGTATTAATTGGGCTGCGGCATCATAACCCCACTATCTTCAAACTCTCAGACATCTACCAACAAAATGTTTCTAATAAATAATAATGGTTATGAATTGTGATGTATGTTTGAAGAATTGGTTGCCATTCTCCACACTCTCATTCTCATTCTGGATTAATTGTTTTCAGGACTATTAAATGTGCCGATTCTTAATTGCTGAAAGTAACGATTTAAAAATCTATAAATTCTGGTGGAATTAAAAAAGAAGTTGCATGAGTGACGAGAGATAAGATCAACGCTCGATCAACTGCTCATATCACCTCCGCTGTGGTACGTGTTGTACTATGTTTCCATGCTGCAAGGTGAATGAGATAGATTCTGATTGGTCTTTAAGAGCTGACCGATTATTGTTCATCTCACAAAATAGACGTAACCGCGTGGAAAGTCAATAATGAAAACACTTGCATACAATATTGATTTAACTAATTTAATTTTAATCCTGTACACTCATTAATAATAACTGTGCCTACAAAGTAAAATCTTCTCTTCATCCACTGTGGGCTAGAAACACGCGTCTCAAATATGCAATATTTGATTAAATTTGTTGTGTTTTTGGATACATTATAAATGACCAAAAATAGCTTGTGTATATACCTTTGATTATACCAAGTGAATATAATATAAAAATATATGTTTTAATCACACAAAAATTTGTTACTATACACATACTATATCTATTTATCAATGATAGAACGGTGCATAATTTTAAAAACATATCCTTGAATGTTTCTTTCGAGTGAGGTAGATAGAACGTGCCTCCGTCTAGTCTAGTGTAATCCGGCCTGCACGTATTAGGCCAAGATGGACATAAGCTGTTATGCGATATAGTCATAGCTGTAAGACCCCACAGCCAGCATCGTGACGCAACTAACATACATGGAAAACAGCCGGCCACTAATTAATTATTATTCAATCCTTTCTTCCTTGGTATGTTGGCGGATTTAAAACGATTTTGTTGCTCTCTAGGTCCGGATGACCTTTATTAAAATTAGCAATAGTTCAACTCACGTTTGGTCGCTTTGATTTACTGTCCCCCACTGAAAATCAGTTGTATAACTGAGTTGGTAGACTCTAAATACAATTTATTTATTTATTTATTAATTAATTAAGCATACAAAATTCCCGGAGAACAATATAAATGTACGGCATTCTACTCCCCAAAAAATAACCAACTAAATATTGTCAGTAAGAAATTGATTAGGCCTACCCCCAAAACTATTATTTCAACTTACATGTTTTGAATTAAATGCAAAACGTTTAGCTTCAAAAAAACTGTGATAGTTTTTAGTTAGCTGTTCTTTTGAGGTGCATCCTAAAATGAGACTAACTTTAAGCGATAGTTTATTGCTATGGTTCATTCTTGATAACAAAATAATCATGAAATTGATTAGTCTCTAATTGAACAAAAATATATTGGCTTCATAATAACCAGGAGAAAAATTTATAAACTATTATTCGAGTTCGGTCCCATCGTCAAAAATATCCCATATGATGTAACATCGCGTCGATCTTAGTCTTTCTTTTTTATTCGTTTTTTATGTTGATAATTTAAATTAAAAAAATTGTCGTCACAATTCACCATTCATCAAGAACGTGATGTTTCTTTGTTGGGGTATACACTCGACGTAAATTTTTTTTAACGTTTGCACAAATCAAAAAAAAAGATTACATTTGCGATAAAAAAAAAAAAAAAACATAATCATCAGTCGTCTTTTCCCGTGTCACATGTGACAAGTTCCATAGGGTGCAGATTCAAAATGCACGTCGTCTGTGTGCGTGTGTGCGGTGTAATGTGGCGTGCGTGGTGTGTAAGTGCGTTCGGGAGTGGAGTGGGTACACAACACAGTGCACTGTGCACACATACACACGGCACTGTGCACACTTTTTCAGCCTCTAACGGTTTCCTACCTCGTTGGAGTTTAATTGTCCTTAGAAAACATTGATCTAGCTAACTAAGTTATGAAAATGCACGGAAATTTAGTGCGTCAAGTTTTCAAAAACGTGTAATTATTTGAAATGCAACCTGAAGGAACCGAAGACTAGGATATGGAAACAAACAAATGAAAAAATTTTAAATTTTTCTAGCCTTCCTCTGAAATTAAATAAAGTTTTGTTAAACGTAATTCCGAGACATGTGGTGCAATTTATTTTTAATTATCGTAGCGATAATACGGGTTAACTTTGAAGGTGTATTTATAACGCAGTGTACCGCCCATTCATTCAATACATCAAAACAGTTGCTAATTTAGGTTCAAAGAATTTGTGGTCAATCTTACCTGGATCATAGAGATTTATGAGAAGAAATGGAGCATAACGCACAATAACTTAGTAAGTAAAATTGTTAGCGATAAAGCGATTGCAACATGACTTAGTATAATATATAAGCTGCTTGTTAATATGCTTTGCAAGGTCCAACATAAAATGAGATGAGGTTCTGCCAAGTGTGGGTTAGAAATTTTTTTGAGCAAAAAACAATCAAACATTGGTGTCTTTGTATAATGAAGTAAACATTGATCTGATGTTTATATTTTCTTTATAGGAAATTTTGCAACATGGGCCCATTTTTTATATTTTTTTATTTTGAAAAGAGGTCATCCCATAGATCACAGTTTTAGAAAAATAGAAAATTCTGCAATTTAAAGGGTCACAGGCTTTAAGCATAATCTTGGAGATGAAAAGGGAAGGGGTGAGGGGTTTGCGGGAGAGACTGTTGGAGGGGGGCCTCAGAAGTTCCGCTAAAAATATTTTAATTTGTCCCTCCAATAGCGACCCGAATTACGACGAGGCAGTGGGATCTGTTTGACTGCAGAAAGGGTTGAGAGGAGGAGAGCGCCTCAACTTTTCCCCAAGGGGTCGCACTGAGATCAAATATCACCATTACGAGCTGGGTAAAAGACGTGTCGTCCGCAAGTTTTTAAAGAATTTTTTTTAAATCACATAAGTTTTGTATTGAGTGTTCGAACCCATCACATAAGAGGGGAAAAACCCAAAAATAATTAAATTTAAGTTTATTTTTTGTTATATGCAATGATCATTTTTTCTATGGAATGAGGGTTTGCAAAAAAGAAAAATTACGCAACATTTGAAATAAGTTAAGTTTTTATTATTTAAAATACAGGCAAAGACCATCAACAAAAAAAATTATTGTCAGTAAAATGTGAGCGACTTGGGTTCAGTCCGGAACAATCGGGCACAGGATACAACCACTCAATGCTAAACCTAGCCCCGGGTAAGATCCCCGCGGGAACAAGTTTTTTATTATTGCATCACTGCTTTATTATATGCTAGGGCTTTTAAACGATTACAATAATAATCAGTACTACATAATAATAATGGAAGGTTGTGAGGGATTCAAAACCCCGAGACCCCCCCGAACAGTCAACCCATTGAGCCAACACTGTCAGTATATTACATACATTGGCGTAACTTGCCCTTTTTTTTTCCGGAGCGAACTTTGTTGTACCCCCAAAGATAAGGGTCAGCACAACTAGTGAAAGGGGGGATGTAGGTCAGGTACAGTGATAGTCAGGGTATCACCCAAAAAAATAATTTATGGGTATACGCCCCTTTCCTGGTAACGAGCACTTTTTTGGGAACAATGGGGGGTCTGAGGGGGGGTTGGCCCCCCCAGTTGATACGGGTGCGAAGCGCACAGCCCGGAAAAAAATTGATTCTAAGGGATAGGAGTATTTTGACAATTTTGTTAAAAAAAACCTTAAAAAAAATTATGAAAAAATTGCAAAAAAAAAAAAAGTATCAACTTTTATATAAATCTAAAAAAAATAATTAATTTCAAATAAAAGTTGCGTCCCCCTCCCCCCCCCCTCTGACCAAATTCGCCTCCGTAGTTACGCCACTGTTTATAGAAGTAGGTGAAAAGACAAACAGTTTAGGTATTCACAGCCCGCAGCACAAAGCACATTTATACTGCTTTCATTACCGGTGTTAAACCCCATAAAATTTATTATGTGCATCGTTGCTGGGACGACTCCAACCCCAAAGTCACCTTTACAATGCCAAAAGAATGATGGACTCGAATCCACATTAAAAGTCAAATAAATCTGCCTACAGCGGAAATCGAACCCGGCCCTTCTGCTTTGGAAGCAGGCCTCAAACCCAACGCCCAACGATTTCATATTTTACGAATATTAAAAAGCCAAACAGAAAAATTGTGATGAATACAATGAAAAAAGTGTTTTTAACTACAAATTTGGGGTTTTAATAGAAGGCATATTTTCGCTTTGAGGATGCTCACCGCTCTTTTTTAATTTATCGAGAACGATTCTCTAAGTTTTTTTGAGTTTGAGACTCTGAAAGCGGGGTTTTAGATAGAGATAATGTCTCACTCTTCCCCAAAACCAACCCAATGTGACAGATAGCGGGTGGCCCCCTATGGGAGGAGTGTGTCACACGCGTTTTCTCGTTTACGTCCAGTGTGGCTGTTCATTTTCCCCGACAAAGCCCAGACATTGCATGCGATTTTTGTGTGGGGGGGGGGGGGGGGAAAGGGGGCGATGTTTTAGTGAAAAGTGAATCAAGGTCAAAGCAAAACATTTTAGTTTAGGTGTTAGTATATTTTGGGTTTGAAGTTCAAAGTTGGCCAAAATCGGGGGCCAATAAAATTTGTCGGAGTTGATATGTACTATCTTCCCTTTTCCCAAATTTCTCCCAAAAATTATTGGTACCAAACAAATGAATGTGTGGCCATGTAAAACAGACCCCCCCCCACTCAAGACACCCAAAATTTGAGCCCAAGATTTATTAAAAATAAATTTGGTATCAAGTAAAAGTATATTTTTTTCGATACATACTGTAACAAATTAATCCCAAGTATCATTTTTTTCCCCCCCTTCCCAAATCAGCTAGGATTCAGTGGCCCTTGCACTAAAAATGTACAAAAGGTTAAATATCGAACTATTGTGTAATCACCGAAAAATAAGGGGTGCCAGTTTTTTGTTGCAACAGATTGTTTTTTTATTTTTGGGGAAAGGGGGCGTCAACCCTTAGGGGTGATTTTAAAAACTTTTTTTTGTTTTTGTAGTAGGGATAGTATAGGTTTTTTAGGGCGATCCAAGGGGGGGAGGGGGGGTTTTGGGTTATGGGTTTTGGGGTTTAAGCCCCCCCCCCCCATGGCCCCCCAAAAAAAAAAAAAACGAGGGGATCGATGAAAAAAATATAAGGGGGGCAACCCATGAATTTTCATAGGAATTACAATTACTTACAAAATCAGACTTTGCAAATAAGAAATTTTTTGATTTTCATAGCACTTTAGGTATGTTTTTCTCTACAACGTGTTTTAGGGGTTTAAAATGTCAAATACGAGAAAAAAAATTGAAAAAAGGGCCCCGGCGGCGGGGCTTGACCAGAACCCGTCCCCCGTTTTGGGATATTTACAACCCCCCCCCCCCCCCCCCCCCCCCATTGGGGGCATTCCTGGAACACCCTAGGTTATTTTTCATTAGCACTAGTTGCATTTCATAGTCAAAACAAAATATGGTGGCCTACATCAAGATACATGGATGAATGCAAGCTGACAAATATTAATCTAACAAGCTACAATAAATTTAATTTTCCCAAAACCCCAAACCCCGCACACAAGTCACGCATTTTAAATACTTGGAAATTTGCGTATTTAATTTTAAAAAGGGGTAATATTTTTTTGTATTTGAAAGCAAGGTTTTTTTTCCCTAATTTTCCTTTGTAGGTATATGTTTTTTAAAAAGTATAAAAAAGTTAATTTTATTTTAATAGATTTTTCCCAATTTTATTCGTAGACAATTGTGGACAAGTAAATTCCCGCGAAAAATGCGGGAAAACCCCGCATTTTCGCAGATATAATATATTTTTATTTTATAAACACCGTGTAACCGATTGTTTTCCCTATTTTTAATTGCCCCCTGGTTTTTTTCCAGATCGGTATATATCTCTTTATTGTACTACTTTTTTACTGCACAAGTTCTGTTTTATAGTCAGAAGATTTTATCGTAGTAATATAACCGTTTAAAAACTTTGCTTGGAAATTATATGAACCCCCTTTCCGCCACAGGTAACTCGGGCTTCAACACCCAAAAAATATAAAAATCAAAAACATGTCAAGCAAAGATAATAGTAGGATAGAGAAGTTTGAAAGACAAAATTATCATTTGAAGTGATAAAGAATCTAAAAAATTTAAAGACGATGACGTGGAAATCTAAGAATGTGTCGTCATCCCTATTTATGTTCCGTAGTTGGTTAGGGACTGCATGGGACAATAAAAACAATATTCACAAAAACAATGATGCGTGATTTTGGGTAACACGTAAAAAAAAAAATAAAGACTTGTCACGCATACGTTGTCGGAGCCCAGCTTTACACACGAGCAGGCCCTTTAAATAAATCTTACTATTGCAGAGAAATGTTGCGCTGGAGGGGGGTGGGGACAGCTGTGGCTAAATTTATTTCGTTACCCCGTCGTTTGAAAGGCACAAACAAAAACCCAGATTGATATCTTTAGTGTAATGAGGATATGCCCATGCGAATACATTTGTACAATGATCGGTTTAGATTTTTTCACGTGAATATACCTTTAACGTTTTTGATTTTTTTGGGTTAGTGCTACAATGTTCCCCATTTGTATTTGATTATATCGACATTAACTATCACACCCCAATAATAAAATATTTAATACCAAAAAAGACCCAATCATGACGCCTCTCCAAAGCTCATTTTGGAAGAGCATCCGCCCCCATCGCCCGGGACAGCGAGAGACCCGGGCCGGGGTTCATTCCAGTGGGGAAATTTTAAGCAATATATTTAAGATATTTTGTATTTACAGTCGGTAAATTAAAAAAATAACGACCCAAACTGGAACACTATTTTATTTCCCTTTTAAATGGCCTTTCGCAATTTAGTCCCAGTACTTGTGACGGGATACTAGTCGCGCCAAAAAGAAAACGCGCGGATAGAACCCAATGATCCGGGTTCGTCCAAAACGAGTAATTTTTAAATTTTAAATTTTTTGTCTTTAAATTGACACGTTAATAACTAGGTAAAAAGATTGCGTCCTTACATGTTAAAGTAAATATGTTTTCACACATGGCGAGGCGTAATCCCAATATGAACTGAGACCCTTGAGATCATACTATAAAATTTGCATTTTTTATCGAAATTTATATCGTATGCACGATTATGATTATGCGTGTGTTTCTTTGGGTCGCGTGAAAAAAAAAAATGGTTGATTCAAGCTTTTAAAAGCTTACACAAATAAAAAATAAAGTCTTACTGTTGCCGGTTTATAGCAAAAAGTAAACATGTATTAGCATGATGGTGTTCTGATTTTGCTGAACAGTTTTAGTCTGTGGCCCAAAGAAATTTTTATTCGAAAAATAAATAACCATCCGTCACTCAAAAAGTGTATCGCCAGAGTGCGCCCCTTGCGGGGCTGAAAAGCCTAAAATAGCGGCAAAACATGCATTTGAGTTCAGTAGTTTAGCGGGAACTACTCACACGTTTTGTAATTTTTTTTTTTTTTTGAAGAAATGTTGAAACTAGAATTGGTGATTACATTTTTCCCTAAAAAGTTTGTAATTTTTTTATAAAGCTCTAAAGTGAAGGTAAATTTTCAAAATATTTTCCAAGTTCGCAAATTTTTTTTTAAGCCCATTTTTTTATACAATTTGAAAATCGACATACACAATCCCAGTAAATTTTTTCTGAAAAGAGTAAAAAAAAAAAAAAATGCCGATTGACAATTTTGGGGGCCCAGTTCCAACTGAAAGCGGGGACACGCATCGCGCCGAATTAAGCTACCATGTGCAGCCTTAATTTTTAATAAAATTTCGTCTGCAGTTTTTATACTTGACGACAGTATCACCCCCATGCGAGTAGGCAAGGGTCAAATTCTAGAGGCAAAATATTTGTCCTCATAACATAGCAAGAACTTATTTCTTTCTTCAGTTTACTAACGCCACAGACAACGCAATGCTACGCCCAATCAATTACACGTGAAAGGTGGATGCACAGCACATTGTGGGGTTTTGGGAACAGTCTACGAAAATGTGTATTCCTTTTATAGGTCGATTTTTTCCCCCCATGCGAGCAGACAAAATTTCTTAAAGTATAGTTATGGATAAAAATTGCGTCGCAACGCAATGCTGGTTCATTATTAGGGATTATAAAGGGCTTTTTCGGGGGACATCAATCATAAAAGGGAGCCGCCCCCTCACCCCTTTATTCCCCCACGCGACGGAAATTGACAACACTTGGGTTTTTTTAGACCCCAGAACTGGTTTTGTTTACTTTTACCCCCATGATTTGAAAATAAATTTGACTTCGCTCATCGTTTCCCTTTTTCTCACCCCCAATTTTTGAGGAATTTTTAAGGCCTGCTGGATGGGTACAAGGCCCCAAACTTTTTAATTTTTTGGGAACGTTTTGATGAATAGAAAATTATGAGGCAATCACTCACATCTGAGTGAAGGTATGGATAGGGGGAAAAGTAAATACTTAAACTTCTTCAATCTTCATAGACCATAAAACAAGTAAATTGTTAAAAAACGATTTTTTAATTTCCTTTCCCAGGGAACATCCCCCTTTGATCGTCCCCAAAATACATTCCCCCCAAAAAGTTTGAAAAACACCCCAAATCAATAAACAAAAAAAACAAAGTTGAATTGGAGACATCCCAACTCCAAGAAGTGACAGTCATTTATTCACGAGCTTTTTTTACGAATGGCGCAAAGGTCATCAGGCGGGGGGCCCGAGTGGACTTTATTTCTTTCTCACTTTTGAGAAAAAAATTTAAAGCAAAGCCGTGGGAATGGAATTGCAAGATTAACGGATAACTTCGGAAGTCATACTATAAATATGAGCTATAATAAACTGATTACCCAACAAATTGTAAAAGAAGAACATCAAATACAATTTTGTAATGGATTGGAATTTTTGGTGGAGGTGCCGGGTAAGCTTACAAAAAAATGACCACTTCAAAAATCTAGCCCCACCCCCTTGATCCCAACCCAAGGGTCGACAAAAACATTCTTAATCTGTATACCCTTGTTGTACACCCAAACCGAATGTGAATCGGGGTCGGTTCGGTTCAACTTTATTGTGACACGACTCACGTAACCGATCGGACCGATAGAAAGAAAAGTATGTTTATAGGGGAACTCGATGATTGCTTGCTAAGTCTTTTTATTTTTTCCAAATTCACAGGAAAAAAATTCAAATAAAAACTGAACACTTTGTGGAAGTTCAAAACCCCAAATTTAAAAATTAGCAGGGAACGCAACGATTCGAACGGGGAAAATGTACGTTCGTACTTTTCGAATAGCCTTAATTTTTTCTATCGATCAAGATAATTTTTGTGTGCATACAAAGAAGGGGGAAAACAATCCTGATATGGCGTTTGTCAAATTTTGGACCCTTTTTAGTCAAAGCAATTTTTTAATTGGGCCCAAAAATAACCATTTTGTATGGGCTTGAACGAAAGAACGCAAGGGCTATTCACGAGAAATAGGTATTTAGATATCTGTTGGTGGGTGAAAACCGACCAAGAAAATGTTGATATTTCTCCACGTAATTTGAAACGTACAAAAGTACTGCACTCTAGATGCTGAGCGTATGTCATGTAAAATGTCATCTAATAGTAAAAATCACATCACATTTTGTTAAGGGGTTTGTTATCAATATTATTATTATTATGAACACGCTCCGTTTTTATAGAAACTAAGTCCTATTTTTATTACTTTTTTATTATATTTTAAAGTTTATTACATTTTAAATGTTTTTGGTCTGATCTATGTTTTTTAGATTTTTTTTGTGTCCTCCTTTTTAAAACAATTTTGAAAAAATGAAAAAAAATTATTACGATAGTTTGAAGTATACCTTAACGAAAAACAACAATATGTTCATGTAAAACGGTTACTCCCCAATTCATAGCAATTAACTGCCCCAAAATAACAAAAGCGACCACGGGGGCAATTTAAAAAAAAATATTTACTTTCCGGTTTTTGGGTTTTATTTTTTATGTTTTATTTAAAAGTTTGTTAAAAAAGTCCAAAAAGTTTTGTTGATATTCAAAAGCGTTTAGTTACATCAAATTTAATTTTTTTTTAAGCTAACTCCCCTCTGGCAAAAAATTTTAGGTAAAAATTTTACCCCTGGGACCAAGTTTTCTGTGTCCACGTGTTTTCCCTGTATGATAAATTTTTTTAAATCATATTTAGAGGGTCTCTCAGGATAACGGTTTTTTGTAGAAGGCATTAAATTTAAAGCAGACCCAAACCAACCCTGTAGGCGTGACCCATCGACGAAATAAGTGATAAAAACCCCAAATACATATTCACACCAGAAACTTTACTCAACCACCCCCAAAAATTTTGGGGTTTCCCCCTTTAACAGAATCGCAAAAAAACGATTAATTTTCCCACTAGATGCGACTTAGGGTTTTTGAATTTACATGATGCACAATTTTATGAAAAAAGCAAATCCCCTATTTAGTACCTGAAATATTTCTGCGCCACTCGTTCACATAAAGAATCTTGAAACGATGAGAATTATGATAAGTTATTCTCGTTTTAATGTGCAATGCTCATGCAATCAGCAAATAATTTAATTTTAATGTGTGCTTGGAGGCAAGCGAAACTACATTCTTTTTAATACCAAAGTCGATTAAAAATGTTAAGAGGTATTTCTACCGAATAATAAAACATAGCGATAACCATAAAACCCTAAAAGTCAAGGGGAGCTAAAATT